>JAJIBD010004433.1:0-186806 GCA_021461705.1 Cryptotis parvus | reverse complement strand
AGAAACATAAACAAAAGTCTCTGGTAACTAATGTAAAGAAAAAAAATATGAAACCTCTGAGGGAGAAAAATAGGGGCTTCATAGAAGGGCTTTTTTTTGGTTTTACAGTAAAGATCCATCCTAAGAAGTAAAATCTGAAATATAAAATGTTATATAAGGCATAGGGAAAAATGAATTAGAACCTTCTAGGTAGAGAAATGATTACGGATTAAGATGATCGAAAGTGGGAGATTGTTTAATATGCATGAGAGAATGGAGGCTCAATGGGAGTAGAGTTCAACATTATTATGTAGAAGGCAAATGATTAAGCAGATATCAACAAAAAATTCCATCTGGTAACCATAGCTGCTTTATCCCATCTTTTCTTTTTTAATGGGTTATAGAATTATTTTTTCTATATTATGATAACTGAAGTATAAGGGTTTTTGTCAGTCTGTTTAAATGGAGACAAAGTTCCTTATGGCCTTATTTCTTCGTGCTACAGTTTGCAATGGCAGAAGCTGTCAATGTCATCGCAGATTATAGACTTGAGAATCATACCTATCGGGGGTGACTTGAAAGCAATTTTGTTTCCTCCCAGTGTTGTAGAGCATCAAGCTTATTCTGAATAATATATTCCTATATTTGTTTTTCATTTTAGGAAGGATGCAACTAAGTAATTTTAATTGGCATAATTATTTATTACGACAATATAGTTATTGTGCATATTTCATTTAAAATGCATAACATGAATACATATTACATAAAGTTTACTACTAGAAGTCCTGTCCTTCAACCAATAACTGTTCTTTTGTTCTGATTTACCTCCGCCCCTGCTTCCCCCTATTTTCTTCTACTAACTGCTAATTGCTCTTACAATGTAAAGGTTTAATTTTGTTTTATTTAGTTCATTGTTATGTTCCCTTAATATCCCACATATGAATTAAATAACATGTGCTTTTTTGGCTTGTTTGGGGAAGTACTGGACCTTTTAATTCCACCAGTGTTGTTGCAAATGGCAGTTTCAAGGAGGTACTTTTGTATGTAGAAATTTATTCCATTGACTATATTCACCACTTGATATTTATCCAATTGTGAGTCATTGGTTATTTTGTTTGTTTCTAGTTCTTGATTATTGGAAACTAGAAACTTGATTATTGGAAACAATGAACTTTTTTAAGCAAAATCTATTTGGGATGTGTTATTGCAGCTAATACCTAACATAGAAATTGATTAAAGTTCAAATGAGAGATGAAGGGCGTGGACTATCTTGGCATGAATATGAAGAGAAAAACTGCATATCAAAGATGTATTATTGATGTATAAAACAAAATCATTTAAATATATTGTGCATGAAAGAATAAGAAAAAGTGAAAATGAAAAGTCAATTTCATGTAAATGTGAGGCCAGAGAGATAATACATAGTGTAAGTCACTTGTCTGTCACATTCTCTGGGTTCCATCTTTTGCACCAAACATACTCTACATTCCAAACAACACCAGGAATAATCCAATCCCTGATCACTTAGAGCCCAGAGTATGCCCCTCCAGTCTTCTCCCCAAAAAGCAAAATAGAGCAAAAATAATGGTAAACAGGCTTGAGCAACAATTTGGTAGATGGTGTCATCTATATGGAGTAATAGGGAGAATGCTTAAACAGGATAAATGAGACCTGACTGTAATGACACTCAAAAAATACTAGGTTCTTATTTGCTTTAAATTTGTAAAAGAACATTCATAAAACTGTGCAGGTATTCAAAAACAAACATATGTGCTAAATTTATTGTAAAATTCACAGTTGATTAAAATATAAGTGCCAGAAAACCTGAAAACAGTTTAGGAATTTTCTCAGTGACTGGAAATTCTTGTTTCTTTATGTTATTCACATGTAAATTAACTTGCTGTACAAATATGCCATTTTCTTTTCCTGTTCATATTATAGGATGAAGGGTATGAATAAAAACAAGACCTAAATTTAGATGAGTAGATTCTCCCTGGGGTTGCAGCTAGCTGGCGGGCACCTGTGGTTGTGGTATAGCCCCAGTCCTAGGCATAAGGTGCAACTACAACCCCAGAAGTCAGCGGAAGCGAAAATTTTGAACTCTCACACTGGCCTGTCTCTGCCTCAGGTATTCTCCTGGGGGGTGCAGCTGGCCAGGCGGCCGCTCACACGGCTTATTAATACAAAAACTAAGAAATTCCAACACCAAGGGAAGGTAATATCCTCAAGAAAAAAAGAAACAGTATGCTAGAGGAATCTATCCCTGAACACCGCAATACCATGGGGAAACAATGCTGATCCCCAGTTCAAAAAACATATGAAAAAATCAACCCTGAAGACTCAAAAAAGAATGCAAATGTGCATGATCTCTGTGACAATGAATTTAGAGAAGAAATTGGTAGGATGTTTAAGGAGCTCAACGAAAAAATGGAGCAGATGTCCAATAAAATACAGGAGAACATAAACAAAGCAGTTGAAAGGGCAGCCAATAATTTACGGAGGAAATGAGAGCAGAAATGAGAACCATGCAAATAGAAATATCATCGTTTAAAAACTCAGTAGATGAAATGAAAAACACAATAGGGGGCTCTCAACAGTAGGATGACAGCAGCGGAAGGGAGAATCAGTGAGACTGAAGATGAGCACTCAAAGAACTACATAAGATGGAAAAAGATCGGAAAATGGATCAGCAACGGAACAGAGAACAATGGGATGAAGCCAGGCAGAACAACCTAAGAATTATCTGAGTCCCAGAGGGACAGGAAAGTAACCCCAAGGAAATTAAAACAGTTAAAAACATCCTGGCTGAAAAGTTCCCCAAGTTAAAGGATGAAGGCATCCATCCAAGAAGCCCAATGCGTACCAGCAAGAAGAGACCCCAATAGAAAGACTCCAAGACACATCATAGTCAAAGTAATGGATGCCTTAGATAGAGACATAATTCTTCAGGTGGCAAGATCAAAGAAGGAAATTATACAAAGGAGCATCCATTCCACATTCAGCAGACTTCTCAGAAGACATCCTCCAAGCACAAAGGCAGTGGTGGGATATAGTAAAAAAAAACTCAATTAAATGAATGCCTCAGCAAGAATTCTTTATCTGGATAAACTCTCTCAGATTTGAAGGACAGATATACAACTTCTTGGCTAAACAACAGCTGAGGAACTTTGTAAACTCAAAACCAACCTTAAAAGAAGGACTGAAAGATCTACTCTAAGGTGAGACAAAACCCAAAAGAACAACCATCCTATACAGAAAGATGGCACAAAATCCCATGACAATAATCTTCCTCAATGCCAATGGTCTAAATGCACCAGTTATGAGACACAGAGTGGCAAAATGGATCAAAAATTGAATCCGACATTCTGCTGCCTTCAAGAAAAACACACCCTGAACAATCGGGCAAACACAGGCTCAAAATAAAAGGCTGGAAAACAATCCTTTACTCAAATAACCCATTCCAAAAGGCTGGGGTAGCCATACTGGTATCTGACAACATAGACTTCCAGGCAGAAGAAGGTCAGAAGGGACAGTGAAGGTCACTTCTTAATAGTCAAGCAATACATATATCAGGAAGAAATCACGCTATTAAACATATATGCACCCAACGAGGGCCAGCAAAATACCTAAAACAACTACTAATATACTTCAAAGAATACATTGACAACAACACAATTGTTGATTCAATTGATTGAGGCTCTTCATATTCCTGAATCAACCAGATGCCATTGGGCTACATTGGCATGTGATAGGGTCCAATGGAAATGTTACTGGTGCCTGCTCGAGCAAATTGATGAATAACGGATTCAAGTGATCAAGTGATCAAGTGATCAACACAATTGTAGTTGGAGACTTAAACACTGCTCTATTAACCCTGGATAGATTAATAAGATTGAAACTTACCAAGGAAATACTGGCCCTAAAAGAAGAGATGGAAGAAAGAGGGCTGGTAGACATGTACAAGGCATTTCATCCCTAAAAAGCTGAATACACTTTCTTCTCCTGTGCACATGGAATTATTCCAAAATAGAACGCATGCTGAGCCATAAATCATACCTCTATAAAATCAAGAAGATAGAAATTGTGCCAACTATTTTTTTAGACCATGTCGCACTGAAAATAGAAGTTAATTGTATACAAAAAAAGGGAGACAAGTACCAAGTACCTGGAATCTAAACAGCTCACTGCTGAACAACCAGCAAGTCATACAAGAAATCAAAGAGGAAATCCAAAGATTCCTGGAAACAAATGAGACTGAAGACACGAATTACCAGAACTTGTGGGATACAGCAAAAGCAGTGTTAAGAGGCAAGTTCATAGCTCTTCAAGCATTCATCAGAAAAGAAGAAAAGGCCATCACAAACAGTCTGACTTCACAACTGAAGATCTTAGAGAGTGATCAACAAAAGGAGTCCAACCCAAGCAGAAAGAAAGAAATAATAAAACTTAGAGCAGAAATCAATGAGATGGAATGTCAAAAAACAATCCAAAAGATCAACATAACCAGAAGTTGGTTCTTTTAAAAAATAAACAAGATTGACAAACCACTTGCAAGACTTATAAGAAAAGGAAAAAGAGAGAACCCAAATAAATAGAATCAGAAATGAAAACGGGGACATCACAACAGAAACCACAGAAATTCAAAAGATCATAAGAGATTACTATGAGAGCCTGTATGCCACGAAACAAGAGAACCTAGAAGAATTGGACAAATTCCTGAATTCCTATAGCCTCCCAAGTCTGCAACAAGAAGATTTGGAATACCTCAACAAACCTATCTCCATCAAGGAGATGGAATCAGTAATCAAAAGTCTCCCCCAAACAAAAAAGCCCAGGTCGAGATGGATTCACCAGTGAATTATACCAAACCTTTAAATAGGACCTACTCCCAACTCTTTTCAAGATCTTCCAGCAAATTGAAGAAACAAGAAACACTCCCAAATAGCGTTTACGAGGCACATATCACCCTGATGCCCAAAGCAGACAAAGATGTCACAAAAAATGAAAACTACAGACCAATCCTCCTGATGAACACAGATGCTAAGATCTTCAACAAAATACTAGCAAGTAGAATCCAAAGAGTCATCAAAAAGATTATACACCATGATCAAGTGGGATTCATCCCGGGAATGCAAGAATGGTTCAACATCTGCAAGTCAACCATCATAATACATCATATCAAAAAAAAAAGAAAAAAGAAAAACCATATGATCATATTAATAGATGCAGAGAAAGCATTTGACAAGATTCAACACCCGTTCATGATAAAAGCTCTCCGTAAAATGGGGATAGAAGGAACCTACCTCAAGGTAATCCAGGCCATCTACTACAAGTCTACAGCGAGCATCATTCTCAATGGGGGAAAACTGAAAGCCTTCCCTTAAGATCAGGGACAAGACAAGGCTGCCTATTCTCACCCCTTCTATTCAATATAGTACTGGAAGTACTATATAGCAATCAGGGAAGAAAAAAGACATTAAGGGCATCCGGATAGGAAGGGAAGAAGCCAAGTTGTCACTATTTGCAGATGACATGATATTATACCTGGAAAACCCAAAACTCTCTACCAAGAGGCTCCTAGAAATAATACATTCCTATAGTAAAGTGGCAGGGTACAAAATCAATACCCAAAAGTCAATAGCTTCCTATATGCAATCAGCGAAAGAGAAGAAAGGGACATTAAAGAAACTATCCCATTCACATTTGTGCCACAGAAAATCAAATACCTAGGAATCAGTTTGACAAAGAATGTAAAATATCTCTACAAAGAAAACTACAAAACGTTACTTAAGGAAATAAAAGAGGACATGAGGAAATGGAGAGACACAATCCCTGCTCATGGATCGGAAGGATTAACATTATCAAAGTGGTAATACGCCCTAGAGCTTTATACAGATTCAGTGCAGTCCCTATAAAGACACCCAGGACGTTCTTCAAAGAAATCAAACAAACACTCCTGAAATTTGTATGAAATAATAAACCCCCACGAATAGCTAAAGCAATCCTTGGGAAAAGAAGATGGGAAGTATCACTTTCCCCCAACCTCAAGCTCTACTACAGAGCAGTTGTAATTAAGACAGTGTGGTATTGGTATAGAGACAGACCCATAGACCTATGGAATAGAACTGAATGTCCTGAAACACACTCTCAAATACACAACCACTTTATCTTCAATAAAGGAGCAAAAAAATATTAAGTGCAGCAAAGAAAGCCTCTTCAACAAATGGTGCTGGGAAAACTGGGCAAATACGTGTAAAAAAATGAACTTAGACCTCCTTCTAAAGCCATGCACAAAAGTCAGATCAAAATGGATTATAGTCCTCAATATCAGACATGAATCTCTAAGGTACATCGAAGAAAACGTAGGAGAAACAGCTCTACGACATGGAAACTAAAAGTATCACTAAAGGTGACACACCACTGACCAAGCAAATGGAAGCAAAGATAAACAAATGGGATTATATAAAATTGAAAAGCTTCTGCACCTCAAAAGAAACAGTGACCAAGATACAAAGACAATCCACAGAGTGGGAAAGGATTTTCACCCAATACCCATCTGACAAGGAGTTAATATCCAGGATATATTAGGCACTGGTAGCACTTCACAAGAAAAAAAACCAACCCCCATCAAAAAATGGGGAGAAGAAATGAATAGAAGCTTCCAAAAAAGAAGAAATTTGAGTGGCCAAAAGGCATATGAAAAAGTGCTCTTCATCTTTAATCATCAGGGAGATGCAAATCAAAACAACAATGAGGTACCATCTCACACCACAGAGACTGGCAAACATCCAAAATAGCAAGAACTGGTGCTGGCGTGGATGTGGGGAAAAAAGGGACTCTCATCCTCTTTTGGTGGGAGTGCTGACTGGTCCGGCCCTTCAATATGGGCATTCCCCGAAAACTAGATATTGAGCTCCCATTTGATCCAGCAATAGCACTCCTCAGAATATACCCAATAGACCAAAAAATTCATAGCAGAAACACTATCTGTACTTCTTTGTTCATCTCTGCACTATTCACAATATCTAGAATCTGGAAACAACCTAAATGCCCGAGAACAGAGGACTGGCTAAAGAAACTGTGGTACATGTACACTATGGAATACTATGCAGCTGTCAGAAAAGACAAAATTATGAAATTTACCTGCAAATGGATAGACATGGAGACTATCATGCTGAGTGAAATTAGTCAGAAGGAAAAGGACAAATAAAGAATGACTGTATTTATTCATTAATAGTATAAATAGAAACCAGTGTTTTATTAAGTGTGAGAAATGGTAATGGAAGATTAAAACTCACCATTGAATATACACAAAGAGACTTAAGTGATAAACTCTAAATATTTGCAGGGCTAGCCACAATGTGTAAAAATAAGAGGGAGAGAGATGCAGAGACAGAGAGAGAGAAAGAGAGGAAACCGGGTACCTGCTATTGAAGCAGCCTGGGGTGGGTGGGAGGGGTGGGGTACATTGGTGGTGGGGATGGGGCACTGGTCGAGGGATGGGTGCTGGAATACTGTATTACCGTGAACTAATTATGAACATCTTTGTAATTGTTTGTCTCACTGCGGTATAATAAAACATTAAAAAAAAATAAATAAATTTAGATGAGTAGCTTCTCTTATTTTTCTCTAATGGGAATGCTAATGTTTTTGGAGTCCTCTGATTTTACAATATCTAATTCACACCTTAGTAGTGGGATTGTCATCATCATTTCCAATTGGGTGATTCAGAGAAGTTGGGTAACGCAACAAAGTAAAGGTTTCTTAGCTAGAAAAAAAAAGAGAATACAAAGCTATATTGGTCAAATTCAAAGTAAATCCTTAAATATTAGGAACTGCTTTTTTCTGTTCATTATTACAATAATGCCACAACATTCTAAGATGCTGTCTTAGGCTACCTAGTTATGATAATGAAAATTACTATTGCAAATATGTTTACATTTCTATCCACAAATAATCATTTCAGCATATAAGCTAAAAATTTTCAATAAAGGCCTAAACATTAAAAGTGATACTGGAGTAGAACTTTGTATGAGAAGTCCCATATCTGTGAGTAGCCTCTGGCACTGATTAAATAGAAGTTAAAAATCATAATTTAGTTCCATTTTCAGATACTCCATTATCAAAGCATAATGCCTTTTAAATGAGTTCAAAACTAGCCCATAGGCAGTAAAGTAGTAAAATAAGGAATGATAGTCTAGTGAATGATATTTAAATGAGAAGTAAGAGGAGTAAATAAAAGGGCATTGCCAATTTCAGCCAAGAAAAAATTACAATGTATCCACTGGAGAGAAAGCTCTAGCATACATTTTCTTAGAAAAAAATAATTTAGTAATATAGAGAATTCTTTCCACAGAGATGTTTCATTTTTAAAATCTCCTGCTTTCTAGTGAACATATAATCCCTCAATGTACTATACTTGAGTTATTTTTTGCCATCTGTAAAGAATAAACCATCATGTAAATTACTGTCCTGAGTATTTGACTCAAATGCAATGAGCTTATATGAAACAAAACAAAACCATCTTTGTTAGTAGGAACCCATTTTTGAAAGATTTGTTAAGCGATGAGCTTAACAATAGTTGAAAGAATGAATTAATAGTTCAGTATCTCAAAGAGTTCATATCCCAGTAAAAGTCAAACACTATATATGTAAACAACCATTCTCAAGTGAAGATGGACATTGTGTATATTCTTTATTTTTGGGGAGAATATAAATGCTCCCAAGCAGAACTTGAGAATCACTCCCAGTGATTATTTTCCAAGAGGGCCAGCAGTTCAGTAATAGGGCAGAGAACATGGTTCTGCCTGAGCCAAGTGATGCCAAGAATAACTCAAGCCACACCAACAATGTTCAGGGGCCTCTGCGATCATACAAGTGATGCTCAGAGGTACAAGGTATTGTTCAGTGTGGGAATCTGAGCTGGAGTCAACAGTAAGTATTTTAAGCCTTGGCTCTATGCTGTATTTCCTTCAACAAAAACTAGCTTCACTGCTCATAAACTTATTTGACTTAGAATTCATTGGTATTTTTGTGAGAGAAATAAACAATAGTTTAAGATACAATAAATTACAAGCACACATAATGATCACCATTTTGGCATAGTTTGCACATTTGAACGTTGTATAATTAATTTTTAACTGTAACTTACATAATAATTTTGGCATATTGATAAGTTGATTCCTTTACCATTATAAGATGATTCCCTTCATACCTATAATACTTTTCCATCTTATATAATAATGTCTTGTAGATTTCTCATGAAAATTTTTAAAGGTTATCACTTTCATTTTGATAATATTTGAATATTAAATTTGGGTCACTTACAGACAATATGAAGTTGAAACTTAAATTATCTTTGCCAAACTCTTTCAATGAGAATAATTATACCATTCAAATTTAATTATAAAATGTAATTAAATTTAGTAGCTTATATCTACTTTCTTTATGATTCTTTTCCAAATTTCCATATTTTCCCGTGTCCATGTTTACTTATCACCCTCTATGAGTTGTTATATTCCTGTAGCATTACTAAGACTAAGACCACATATTCTCCAGTACCAGAACAAGACTTCCAAAGCAATATTTTATAAATTATGAGGATTTTTTTATTTGGTTGGTTAGAATAGGCAATGTTCCGAGCCCAACTTGGGGCTGAGCTCCATTTCCTTTAATACTTCCAGATTGTTTTTAGGATCTGATTAGTTTTATTAGACACATGAACTCATAATTTTTTTTCCTAATACTTGAAAAGAAACCAATGCATATCATGGGATTTTCTCATTCACCGACTCTTCTTAGGGAATCTGTCTCATGAGCCCTAGTTTCACTGATCTCTCTACACTTCGTCTCTCTGCAGCTGGGTACTCTTCCCATGTGTAGATTCAGAAGCTCCCTCATCAATTTCCAGCCTCTCTCAGAACACTATTATTACCTGATATCTAATACTTTTGTTGCTCTTGTTTCTTCAGTAGGATGAATATAGTCAGTTTTTCTCCATTTTGGTGGAAAGCAGAATCCTATAACTAAAATAATAATTATTAATATGAGAAATATTTAGTTGGGGGGTCTTAATAGAGGTGGTTGGCAAGTCAATGAGAAAATTTGTGTTGAGGGCCAGAGATATTGCACAAGGTTAGAGGCACATACCTTTCATGTGCTACCTGGGCACCAAATAACCTGGGCACCAAATAACCTTCCCTGGCACCACTGGGTGTGGACTTGAAGGCATCATTACATGCTGTATTACTGCATGCATTACTGCATGCAATTCTGGAGGCCCAGATACTACTAGGGTGGTCCAATAGTGTTGCATCCTCCAGAGCTTTAATTGACCCTCTATCCTGACTAGCTTAGAATCCTTAGGGTTGGGTCTCTGGCGATCAAGCACCATTTTGGAGAACCCTCAAAAAACGAAATAGTTATATTCTAAAAGGTAATTACAGAGGTTTGATGGCAGAGAGGTGGCCGCTGCGTCGTGTCAAGCACACACACACACACACACACACACACACACAGAGCAATCCTTGGCTACTAAAAGGAACTAATTCTAGTTTATTTGTACTTAGGATAAAAAGGTGAGCACAAAATGCCCAAAGAATCAAAGGTTAGATCAAAAAGGTTTCCTTGATCTAACCTTTCCTTTATCTAACCCTGAGGTGAAGTGACCCCAGGGAGAAGGTAGGAGTCAGAGAAATATCCTAATTTCTCATAGAACTCCCCTTCCTTTTTTCTGCTTTGATGAATCAAAATTCAAAGTACAAAGACAAGTTAATGTATGGGTCAGTTTACAAAAAATCATTGTTTTGAAATACAAACAATAGATTTGCAGGTAAAAAGATAGTAGATACCATCACAAGATGCATTTGGGGATTCCCCTAGAAACTTGGTTGCATGAACTCTGCTTGTTTCATGCCCTGGAGTTTTCACTTTCCTATTTAAACTTGTCATTAATTATGTAGAATCTACTTTTTAACTGTTCTATATTTGATTCCTCTCCAACTTACTACTGTCCTTTCCTTACGCTTATCTTCTCTACACTTAGTTTCTTTTTTGTTACTGTTCTTTAGTTTGGGTGCCACACAGGGCTATACTCAGAGTTAAGTCCTGCTCAGGAATCACTCCTGGTGGGTTGGGACCATATGCAATTTTATAAATAGAACCCCAGTCTGTCATGTGAAAGGCAAGCAACTTAACTGCTACACTATCTCTCTAGTCCCATATTCTAATCCTTCAAATATCCATTTTGTTATAAATTTTTTTACAGTCTGAACTAGTTTTATATTTCAATCCATTACTTTTTTCTACATTGTGAACCAGTTTTTGATTTCAACCAATTGATGCCTCTTTAGTACTCATTAAAGTAAGAATTACTTCGATTAATCTTTCTATTATTTCTTTTTATAAAGGGCTAATTTTTTGTAGGGCATATCTTATATCAAATTCAGATGTGAATTAGTTTCTCATTCTTGGAGAATCTGGAATCAATACTTAATTCACTTTACTGCTTAGTGAATCATCAATTAATTCAGTTTCTAATCCAAATTTTTATTGCACAATGAAACATATCATACCATATCTTAACTTTTTTAAATCTTGGTTGCAAAGAATATATTTAAGTCTTTTTTGTATCATGTGATACTCAAATATATTGTTCAAAGTCTATTTAATTTATGTAAATCAGCCCAAAACTTTCATTTTGTTGCATTTAGGATGTAGGAGATAAAATGAAGTAGATAATGAAATTGGATTTGCACTCACAATTCTCAATTTCCTATCATATCTTACTATTGTAGTTCCTTTACTAAAATATCATCACTGTAACATACTCCTATCTTCATATTGCATTCTCTCAAAAGTTTAATTTTGGGGAGAATTTCTGGGGCTTCATGAGTTTCACTGTCTCTTGACTTGTGACTTTTGACATCTACCATTTTAGATCTTAGTTTCCTCATCTGTAAAATATGATCATCAGAACTCATTTTGTGCAAAGTCTCTAGGGCACTTTTGTGCAACTTACAGAAAAAAAAGTATTTAAAAGTTTAAGCCAGTCTGAAAGAATCATCACTATTACAAAACAAATTTAAATGTTTATTCTTTCTGTTCTAAAATCAATGCTTTCATCTAATTTGTGCTTGTGAGATCCCATCAATTTGCATCCTAGTAAGAGTCCAACTAACATTGTTCTTATATTCCTATTTCTCTTTGTCATCCCTCAAAGAGAAATGGTGTCTCAGTGTTCATACCTACGAATATTTAACTGTAAGTTTTTTAATTGTAAACTTATTTTTCACAGGCCTCAATATAACTTCATGTCCCTTTCCCTTAGTTCTTAATAGTCACCATATCAATAGTAGCTTAATAGTCACTTATCAATAGCATCATCCAATCATCCTTTTTTCTTAAAAATGACATTCATCAAAAGGCATATGAAAAATGTTCGTCATCACTAATCTTACCTCCAAACTACCACAAATATTCTACCCACCCCTCTGAGAGAGTCCCACAAAGTAATGAGAATATAGTGCCCGCATGGCAGAGCCTGGCAAGCTGTCCGATGCGTGTTCGATATGCCAAATCCAGTAACAAAAATGTTTATTTTCCTGACCCTGAAAGAGGCCCTTAATACGGCAGCAGTAAGAAAGGCAAACAAGCAGTGCCTGATAAAATTTCAAGGCTGTCCTAGGCTGCCAAAACGAAGAAGGACTAAAATGACTGTCTGTACTTTCAATGCACCGTACACTGGCAACGGAAGCATATATTGAGGATCTGATACTGCAAGCAAGAAAGATCAAGTACGACATCATTGGTCTGACTGAGGCGAGGAGGCGTCAGTTGCATCATGCTGTATTTGACACCGGAGAAGAATTGTTCCTTGGAACATGTGATGAAAGAGGCGTCGGTGGCGTTGGTGTCCTTGTCAACACGAACATGGCTGTCAACATTGATTCATTTGAATGCCTAACAAACCGAATAGGGCGATTACACTTGAGGAGATGTGGCCCCCTGCCAGCAATTTCTATCTTCATTGTCTATGCACCAACATCCACATACAAAGAAGATGAAATTGAGAAATTCTACATGGAATTGGAGGAGTTCTATAAAAAAAGATCACACCTTCTACAAGATCATAGTCGGTGATTTTAATGCCAAGATAGGACCAAGAAGATCGGCTGAAGAACTCCACATCGGGACCCATGGCCTAGAATGGAGCGAACAAGGTGAGAGACTATCTGAGTTCATCATGTCCACCAAGACTATTCATGGGAACTCACAGTTTCAGAAAGCTGAAGTGAAGCGTTGGACATGGGAATCTTCTGGCGGACAGTTCCACAATGAAATTGACCACATCATCTTCAATCGACGGTTTTGTCTGACCGATGTTGCTGTCGTCCCCAAATTCCACACAGGATCAGACCACCGTCTCCTTCGTGCAAAATTCTACTTCCCGATAGGGGAGAAAAGGCTGCAAAGTTTAAGAAGAGAACTCCCAGAACGACCACCAACTGGGCACTCTTTGGCACCATTGCGGCAACATGGGAAGATACCATCATTGATGACATCGATGAAGAATACAACCTACTGGTTCAGCAGCTCCATGATTGTGCGAAGAATGCCGAGAGAGAGAAAGACACAAAAAGGGCGGCTTGTCTTCAGAAACTCTTGAGCTCCTTCGCCAGCGTGGCAAGGCGCGAGCCTCAGGAGACCTAATGCTAACGTCCAAGCTTGCTAAACAGTGCAGAGAAGCGATAAAAGCAGACCTCAAAGACAGAAGAGCAGAAATACTGGAAGATGCAGCAGAAGCCGAGAAAAGTATCCGCACTGCCCACCTGTCCTTCAGCCAACTATAAGACCAAGATGACTGCCCTCCGATGCCCTGATGGATCTATCACATCTTACAGAAAGGCAATGGAGAAGATTATCCAGGACTTCTACTCAAATCTCTTTGATAGCCACATCCACCTGCCCACATACCAAATTCCACAGGATGGATATGTCATTCCCAACGTTCTCCCTTCTGAAATCCGACATGCCATCTCATCGGTAAAGAAGGGAACAGCACCAGGCCCAGACAAAGTCAGACCCGAACATCTGAAGAATCTGCCGTCGGTACTCATCAATACACTAGCTCGGCTCTTCACACGCTACCTGTCCGAATGCAAGGTGCCCTCCCAATGGAAAACCAGCAGGACAGTTCTACTGTTCAAGAAGGGAGACATTCATGACATCGGCAACTATCGCCCCATCTGCCTGTTGTCTGTCATCTACAAGCTGTTTACACGAGTCATCCTGAACAGGATTAGCAGAACACTAGATGAAGGTCAACCATGCGAGCAAGCAGGTTTCCGGAAAGGATTCAGCACAGTCGACCATATCCACACAGTAACCAAGCTCATTGAGGTTTGTAGGGAGTACAAGATGCCACTCTGTCTCACGTTCATTGATTTACAGAAAGCCTTTGATTCTGTGGAGACTGAAGCAGTCATCGAAGCCCTAGTCAAACAGGGTGTTCAAACCCAATACATCAAGATCCTTCGTGAGCTGTATTACGGATTCACCACCAGGATCTCACCATTCTACAAAGAAGTGATCATTGATGTCAAAAGAGGGGTTCGACAGGGTGATACCATCTCACCAAAACTCTTCAGTGCCACCCTCGAGAACATCATGAGACAATTAGAATGGGAAGGAATGGGAGTGAAGATAGATGGTCGGCAACTACACCACCTCCGCTTCGCTGATGACATTGTTCTAATAACACCAAACATTAGCCAAGCGGCACAAATGCTGGCTGACTTTGACCGAGAATGTGGAAAGGTAGGTCTATAGCTGAATCTGAAGAAAACTATGTTCATGAGAAATGAACTAGTTCCAGAGGCCCCATTCACTCTCAATGGAACAAACATCTCTGAATGCAGCAGTTATGTGTACCTAGGTCGAGAAGTCAACATGATGAGCGACCTAAAACCTGAGCTGCGCAGGAGGAAGAGAGCAGCATGGAATGCCTTCAAAGGCATCGAAGAAATAGCTAAAAGGACAAAGAACCTCCCGGCTCCGGGCACATCTCTTCGACTCCACCGTTCTCCCTGCATTAACATACGCCTCAGAGACCTGGGCCCTACGAAAGCAGGATGAGAATGCTATTCGGGTCTCCCAGAGAGGCATCGAAAGAGCTATGCTTGGAATATCACGTCTCACTCAAGTGAGAGAAGGAATCCGGAGTTCTGACCTCCGGCGCTATTCCAGAATCAGGGCGCGCTGTCTCGTTTGCCAAGGCATCGAAAATCAGATGGGCTGGACATGTAATGCGATTTGGAGACAACCGCTGGACTAGAGCCGTTACCGACTGGATCCCACGGGATGTCAAAAGATCACGTGGCCGCCCACCTACAAGATGGTCAGACTTCCTTGTTAAGACCCTGAAGGAACGGTTTGAGGCTCTTCATACTCCTGAATCAACCAGATGCCATTGGGCTACATTGGCACGTGATAGGGTCCAATGGAAATGTTACTGGCACCCGCTTGAGCAAATCGATGAATAACGGGATTCAAGTGATCAAGTGATCATCACTAATCATCAGAGAGAAAGCAAATCAAAACAATGAGATATCATCTCACACCACAGAGACTGGCACATAACCAAAAGAGCAAGGTCAACAAATGCTGGCCTGGATGCTGGGAGAAAGGGACTCTCATCCATTGTTGGTGGAAATGTCTACTGGTACAGCCTTTTCGTAAGAACAATATGGACATTCCTCCAAAAACTAGACATTGAGCTTCCATTTGACCCAGTCAATATACCCTGGGAATCCAAAAACACACAGTGGAAACACCATCTGCACTTTCATTTTCATAGCAGCACTATTCACAATAGCCAGAATCTGGAATACTATGCACTATTAAGAAAAAATGAAGTTATGAAATTTGCCTATAAATGGACGGACATGGAGAGGATCATATTGAGTGAAATTAGCCAGAAGAAAAAAGACAGATATACAATGACTGTATTTATTTGCTTGATGTCTCTATCTCTATCTCTATCTCTATCTCTATTTCTATCTCTATCTCTATCTCTATCTCTATCTCTATCTCTATTTCTATCTATATAATATGATACCAATATCCAGGGTCAGTCAAAGATCAGGAGGTCTTGTCAGAGGCATAATCTACCACAAATGAGTGGGAGTCAAGGTTAGGTAAGATAGAGAAGGGAACAGTGTGCTAATAATGTTGAAAGTGATAATACCAGCCTAGAAATGAGCATTGAATACAGGCAAAAATATAAACATGAAAACCTTTAAATGTATGTATTGCAATCTAAAATGTGTAAGAAAAGGAAGAGAGAGAAGAGAGAAAGAGAGAAAAGAGATAAAGAACCTGCAATAGAGGTAGACTAGAAGATGGGGTAGGGAATTGGGGACATTAGTGGTGGTAAATGGGCACTGGTGGAGGAATGGCTGCTGGAACACAGTATGACCGAAACCCATATAAGAACATCTTTGTAATTGTATATATCATGTTGGTATAATAAAACATTTTTTAAAAATGACATTCATTTCACTCGCCATCATTTCCTTTTCATATTTTATTTTTCCCAAGGTACATATGGCCATCTAATATTTTAATAGCTTATTTCCTCATTTACTTCCCTCAAAATACATTGCATAAGAACAAAATTATTATGTTCAATTTCTTTCCACACTATATCTCGGTGCCTGACTTGAAGCAACCCATTCAAATATATTAATTGTATTAAGAATTTGAAAATTATTGATTTACTATATTATGGCCTGCATATATCTCAATTGACATGCCTCTGATGTTGTCAGTCACAAACTGACACATCAATAAAGAGTTATCTATAAAGTATTATTTTAATTTTCCATTCATTTTCCAGAAAACCGACCTCTACTTTGATACTATACTAAAGTAACTCTTGTCACTTGTCTTCCTGTTGTTTATCAATTTGCTTGAGCGGGTGCCAGTAACTTCCCCTTTCATTGGGAATGAGGTCCTTTATTGTTACTGTTTTTGGTATATCGAATACACCATGGGTAGTTTGCCAGCCTCTGCTGTGGATCTGGGTTCATCCCAGTTTTTACTATGTCAGACCATCAACCATCCAGGGCCCACAGGGAAGAGACCTCGGGGTGTAGACAAGTCTGCCTCCTGTCTGCCACCTGCCAACACAGCTGGGCACCACAGCCACACCTGCACACCTCAAGGGGCGTTAAAGTAACTCTTATTAAGTTAAATATATGTCACTTTTAACTTATACAATGAAAATAGTTCATACATTTTACTCTTTGCCCCATTTTCAAATAAGACAAGTTCACTCTTAGTAGGAGGGTAAGCCCTAAGAGCTTTAAAGAGTTCACCATTAGGCAGAGCACAACACAAAATAATTTATTAACAATGTATTTGCACATTTCTGAGAAAACAGGATTAGATTTCTAAGATAATCTCTGTAAACTGGGTGGTAACTATATTAAGAAAAAAAGATTAATAGTGGATATAAATACTTGTGCCTTTACTTGAATGAAATTACAGATAATTGATAGGATGGGTGTGGCTAGCAATAGGCAATAGACAGTGATACATATAGTAGGTATTTGAGAAGCGCGACTCTGTAGCTGGTCGATGATACAGAGAGAAAAACCTATGTAGAGCACAAATAAATAAACAACATACATGCTAATCCAGAAAAATTGGAGAATCATTTGACTTCCATCCATAGCCATAACACTTACTATTGACATGACAGTTATTGAAACCCTTCCATGACAAAGAAATATTTAAGTCACATATTTTTTAAAGCATATGGGTTTATTTATTTATTTATTATTTATTTATTTTTGGGTCACACCCGGCAATGCTCAGGGGTTTCTCCTGGCTCTGGACTCAGGAATCACTCCTGGCGGTGCTCGGGGGGACCATATGGGATGCCGGGGATCGAACCCGGGCCGGCGACAGGCCGCGTGCAAGGCAAAAGCCCTACCCACTGGGCTATCGCTCCAGCCCCTTAAGTTACATATTTTAATATATATAACAACCCTAATAAGAGCTATTCAATAACTGATGGGATATTTTATTTGAAAGATTAAAACTGAGCATAAGTTAAATAGTACACATCACCCTAACTTTATTTTATAAAGACTTTTAATAAAACAATGTGGTGTTCTCTAGATAATGAAGACAGGAATAGTAATTCAGGGATAACAAGAGAGTTTAAGGGGAAGTAACTTCAAGTTATCTTAAATTGGCTATAACCTTTGCTCAGTCCCTTATATTTTTCTTGATTTTTGGGCTACACCCTGTGATGTTCAGAGACTACTCCTGGTTCTTCATTCAGAAATTAACCCTGGCAGCACTCTGGGGACCATATGAGATACTGGAGATAAAACAAGGATTTGCCATGTGCAAGGCCAATGGCCTACTCCCTGCTGCTCTGGCCCTCCTCGGTGCTTTTGCTTTTGATTGACATGTAAGCTATTAGTGCAAAGGTGGGAAAAGATGCTAGTAGAGAAATTTCTGCTTATTTTTACTACGTTATGAGAAGAGAGAAAGAGAGAGAGAGGGAGAAAGAGAAAAAGAAAAGAGATAAAGAACCTGCCATAGAGGCAGGCTAGGGGATGGGGGGAGGGGAAGGGGGGACATTAGAGGGAATTGGGGGACACTAGTCAAACTAATAGAGTAGAGCTACCAAAGATAGCAAAGAGATTATTTGTTTTGAAAATGGTGAAGAGAGAAATAATTTAGGAATCTTGGCCCTTCTCAACTAGGCAGGTTTGATCCCTTGATCACTTGACATCCTGTTCATCGATTTGCTCAAGCGGGCGCCAGTAACATTTCCATTTGACCCTATCACGTGCCAGTGTAGCCTAATGACATCTGGTTGTTTCAGGAATGGGACACTGGTGGAGCGATGGGTGCTGGAACACTGTATGACTGAGAACCAATTATGAACACTTTTGTAATTGTATATCTCATGGTGGTATAGTATTTTTTTTTTAAATAAACCTGCCTCTTAGTAGCTTGCTAGGCTAAGCACTGCCAGGGGAAATTCCTGAGTGGCCGCCCACCTACAAGATGGTCAGACTTCTTCGTCAAGACCCTGAACGAACAGTTTGAGGCTTTGCGTATTCCTGAAGCAAGGGAAATTTCATGATTTTGTCTTTTCTGACAGCTGGATAATATTCCAATGCGTAGATGTACCAAAGTATTTTTTAGCCAGGCCTCTCTTCTCTGGCACTTAGGTTGTTTCCAGATTCTGGCTATAATGAATAGAGCTGTGATGAATAAAGAAGTACAGATAGAGTTTCTGCTTTGTGTTTTTTGGTTTCCAGGATATATTCCCAGGAGTTGTATTGCTGGTTCAAATGGGAGCTCAATATCTAGTTTTCAGAGGAATGTCCATATTGTTTTACAAAAGGGCTGGAACAACTGGCACTCCCCACCACCAATGGATGAGAGTCCCTTTCTCCCTGCATCCATGCCAGTACTGGTTGTTCTATCTGTTTTGAATGTGTGCCATTCATTGTGGTGTGAGATGATACACCACATTGTTCCAAACATCCATTGTTGTTTGGATTTGCATCTCCCAGATGACTAATGATGAAGAGCACCTTTTCATAATCCTTTTGGCCATTTGAATTTCTTCTTTTTGGAAGCTTCTGTTTATTTCTTCTTCCCATTTTTTGATGGGTTTGGCTGTTTTCTTCCTGTAAAGTGCTACCAGTGCCTGGTGTATCCTGGATATTAATTGGTTATCAGATATGTATTGGGTGAATATTCTTTCCCATTATGTGGATTGTCTTTGTATCTTGGTCACCATTTCTTTTGTGGTGCATAAGCTTTTCAGTTTTATATAATCCAAATTGTTTATTGTTGCTTCCATTTGCTTGGTCAGTGGTGTTTTGTCTTTGAAGATGCCTTTATTTTCAATGTCGTAGAGTGTTTTTCCTGTGTTGTCTTTGATGTATATTATAGATTCGTGTCTGTTGTTGAGATCTTTAATCCATTTTGATCTGACTTTTGTGCATGGCATTAGAAGGAGGTCTAAGTTCATTTTTTACATGTAGCTGCCCGGTTTTCCCAGCACTATTTGTTGATGAGGCTTCTTTGCTCCACTTAATATTTTTTTGCTCCATTTTCAAAGATTAAGTGATTATATATTGAGAGCATGTTTCAGGATATTCAGCCCCTATTCCATAGGTCTATATTTCTGTCTCTATACCAATAGCATACTGTTTTAATTACGACTGCTTTGTAGTATAGTTTGAGGTTGGGAGGCGATACCTCCCATCTTCTTTTTCCCAAGTTTTGCTTCAGCTATTTGTGTTTTTTTTTATTCCATACAAATTTCAGGAGTGTTTGGTCAATTGCTTTGAGGAGCGTCATGTTATCTTTATAGAGACCACATTGAATCTGTATAAAGCTCTGGAGGAATATTACCATTTTGATAATGTTAATTCTCCTAATCCATGAGCAGGAAATGTGTTTCTATTTCCTCAAGTGTTCTTTTATTTCTTGAAGTAGCGTTTTGTAGTATTCTTTTTTAGAGATCCTTTACGTTGTTTGTCAAACTGATCCCCAGGTATTTGATTTTCTGTGGCGCAATTGTGAATGGGATAGTTTCTTTAATGTCCCTTTCTTCTCTTTCACTATTTGCATATAGGAAGGCCATTGACTTTTGGTATTGATTTTGTACCCTGTCACTCTACTATAGGAATCTATTATTTCTAGTAGCTTTTGGTAGAGAGTTTAGGGTTTTCTAGGTATAATGTGTCATCTGCAAATAGTGACAGCTTAGCTTCTTCCTTTCCTATCTGGATGCCCTTAATGTATTTATCTTCCCTGATTACTATGTCAACTTCTTCCAGTACTATATAAACAGAATGGTGACAGAGGGCACCTTGTCTTGTCTCTGACCTTAGGGGAAGGGTTTCAATTTTTCCCCATAGAGAATGATGTTTGCTGTGGGCTTGTAGTTGATGGCTTTGATTATATTGAGGAAGGTTCCTTCAATATCCATTTTACGGAGAGTTTTTATCAGGATCTTGTTAAATGCCTTCTCTGATCTATTGATATTATCATATGGTTTTTATTTTTCTTCTTATTGATATGATATATTATGTTGATTGATTTGCAGTGGTTGAACCATCATTGCATTCCTGGAAGGAATCCTACTTGTTCATGGTCTATTAGCTTTTGATGACTCTTTGGATTCTATTTACTAGTATTTTATTGAAGATCTTAACATCTGTGTATATCAGGGAGTTGGTCTGTAGTTTTGCTTTTTCATAATATCTCTTTCTGTTCTGGGTATCAACGAGATATGTGCCTCATAGAAGCTATATGGGAGTGTTTCTGTTTCTTCAATTTCCTTTAAGAGTTTAAAAAAGGACTCAAGATAGTTACAGCCATCTACCAAAAGCCCATAGCAAGCATCATTCTAAACGGGGAAAAGTTGAAAGCCTTCCCCTGAGATCAGGGACAAGACAAGGTTGCCCCTCTCACCTTTTTTATTCAATATCGTACTGGAAGTACTTGCCATAGCAATCAGAGAAGAAAAGGACATCAAGGGCATCCAGATAGGCAAGGAAGAAGTCAAGCTATCATTATTTGCAGATGACATGATATTATACCTAGAGAACCCTAAACTCTCTACAAAAAACTCCTAGAAACAATAGATGCATATAGTAGAGTGGCAGGATACAAAATCAACACCCCAAAGTCAGTGGCTTTCCTATATACAAATAACGAAAGAGAAGAAAGGGATATTAAGGAAACTATTCCATTCACAATTGTGCCACAGAAAATCAAATACCTAGGAATCAACTTACCCAAGTATGTAAAGGACCTGTACAAAGAAAACTACAAGACAATGCTCCAAGAGATAAAAGAGGACACAAGGAAATGGAAACACATTCCCTGTTCATGGATGGGGGAGAATCAACATTGTCAAAATGGTAATAGTCTCTAGAGCTCTGTACAGATTCAATGCAGTCCCTATGAGGATACCGATGACATTCTTCAAAGAAATTGACCAAACACTCCTGAAATTTGTATGGAACAATAAACCCCCAAGGATAGCTAAAGCAATCCTCGGGAAAAAGAAGATGGGAGGCATCACCTTTCCCAACTTCAAACTGTACCACAAGGCAGTAGTAATTAAAACAGCATGGTATTGGAATAAAAACAGACTGTGGACCTATGGAATAGAATTGAGTATCCTGACACCCAACCTCAAACACATGATCATTTAATCTTTGATAAAGGTGCAACAAGTCTAAAATGGAGTAAGGAAAGCCTCTTCAACAAGTGGTGTTGGGAAAATTGGGCAGCGACATGTAAAAAAAATGAATTTGGACCTGTGTCTAACACCATGCACAAAAATCAGATCAAAATGGATTAAAGATCTGAATATCAGACTAGAATCCATAAAGTACATTGTAGAAAATATAGGAAAAACCCTCCACGACATTGAATCTAAAGGCATCTTCAAAGGTGAAACATCACTAACAAAGCAACTAGAAGAAAAGATAAACATATGGGACGACATGAAACTAAAAAAGCTTCTGCACCTCAAAAGAAACAGTGACTAAGATACAAAAGCAGTCCACAGAATGGGAAAGAATATTCACCCAATACCCATCTGATAAGGGGTTAATATCCAGGATATATCAGGCACTGGTAGAACTTCACAAGAAGAAAACAAACAACCCCATCAAAAAATGGGGAGAAGAAATGAACAGAACCTTCAGCAAGGAAGAAATTCGAATGGCCAAAAAACATATGAAAAAAATGCTCATCATCACTAATCATCAGAGAGAATCAAATCAAAACAACAATGAGATACCACTTTACACCACAGAGACTGGCACATATTCAAAAGAGCAAGAACAACAAGTGCTGGCGTGGATGTGGGGAAAAGGGGACACTCATCCATTGTTGGTGGGAATGTCGGCTGGTACAGCCTTTCTGGAAAACAATATGGACTTTCCTCCAAAGACTAGAAATTGAACTCCCATTTGACCCAGTCATACCACTCCTGGGAATCTACTCTGGGAAACCAAAAATACGCAGCGGAAACACCATCCCTACTTTTATGTTCATAGCAGCATTATTCACAATAGCCAGAATCTGGAAGCAACCAGAGTGCCCGAAAATCCATGACTGGATAAAGAAGCTTTGGTACATCTACACAATGGAATACTATGCAGCTGTTAGGAAAAATGAAGTTATGAAGTTTGCCTATAAATGGATGGACATGGAGAAGATTATGTTGAACGAAATTAGCCAGAAGGAGAGAGACCGATACAGAATGACTGCATTTATTTGCGTGGCATAAATATATATGTACATATTATGATACCAATATCTAAGGTCAAGTGAAACATATAACAGGAGGTCTTGTCAAAAGTGTAAATTATGACAACGTGTGGGGAGTCAGAGGTTAGGTATGACAGAAAATGGAACAGGGTGCTAATAATTGTCGAGGGTACTAATGCCAACCTAGAACTGAGCATTAAATAGAGGCAAAAGGATACACATGACAACCTCTTAATGTATGTTCTGTAATCCATAGTCTGGAAGGGAAGGAAAAGAGAACGAGAGAGAAAGGGAAAGAAATAAAGAACCTGCCATGGAGGGGGCTGGGGAAGGGGCGAGGGAACCGGGGGCGTTGGTAGTGGGAGATGGGCACTGGTGGAGGGACGGGTGCTAGAACACTGTATGACCAAAACCCAAATATGAACTTTTTAATTGTATATCTTTTTATTTGTATATCTCACGGTGGTATAATAAAATACTTAAAAATATAATATTCCATTACATGAAAAGGAAACACTCAATTCTCAAAGCTAGGAACTTTAGACTATAAAGAACTAGCTAACTCATATTCCAGAAACAAGAAGGAAGTACCCAGTAATCTTAATGTACTGTCTGACTTCTAATTCTATTTCAAAAATAAAGAAGAAATGTTTCATTCAGGAAAGGAAAAAAAAAAGAAAAGGACTGGGAGTAGGTCCTCTTTAAAGGTTTGGTAGAATTCACTAGTGAATCTGTTGGACCTGGGCTTTTTGTGTTTGGGGAGATTTTGATTACTGATTCTATTGCCTCGATGGTGATAAGTTTTTTGAGCTTCTTATTGCAGTCTTTGGGAGGCTATAGGAATTCAGGAATTTGTCCATTTCTTCTAAGTTCTTTTGTTTCATGGCATACAGACTCTCAGAGAATTCGCTGATGATCTTTTGAATTTCTGTGCTTTCTGTTGTGATGACCCCTTTTTCATTTATGATTCTATTTATTTGGGTTCTCTTTTTCCCTTTCTTTTGCAAGTCTTTCAAGCGGCTTGTCAATCTTGTTTATTTTTTTCAAAGAACCATGTCTTGACTTCATTAATCTGGATTGATTTTTGGGATTCCATCTCATTGATTTCCACTCTAAGTTTTATTATGTCTTTCTTTCTGCCTGGTTTGGGTTCCTTTTGCTGATCACTTTCTAAGATCTTAAGTTGTGAAGCCAAACTGTTTATGATAGCCTTTTCTTCCTTTCTGACAAATGCTTGAAGAGCTATGAACTTACCTCTTAACACTGCTTTCGCTGTATCCCACAAGGTATGGTAATTCGTTGTCTTCAGTCTCAGATGTTTCCAGGAATCTTTGAATTTCCTCTTTAATTTTTTATGACCTGCTGGTTGTACAGCAGTGAGCTGTTTAGTTTCCAGGTTCTTGGTATGATTCTACTTTTGTGTGCGATTAACTTCTATTTTCAGTACATCATGATCTGAAAAATGAGTTGACACAAGTTCTATCTTCTTGATTTTTTGAGATATGTTTTGTGGCTCAGTATGTGATCTGTCTTGGAGTATGTTCCATGTGCACTGTAGAAAAATATGTATTTGGCATTTTGGGGATGAAATGCCCTGTATATATCTACCAGCCCTCTTACTTCCATCTCTTCCTTTAGAGCCAGTATTTCCTTGGTTAGTTTCAGTCTTGTTGATCTATCAATAGTTGATAGAGCAGTGTTAAAATCTCCAACTACAATTAGTTGCAGTCAATGAATTTTTTGAAGTGTACTAGTAGTTGTTTTAGGTATTTTGCTGGCTCCTCATTGGGTGCATATATGATTAGGAGTGTAATTTCTTCCTGATATACATATTCCTTGATTATTAAGAAGTGAACTTCTCTGTCCCTTCTGACCTTTTACAGCCTGAAGTCTATGTTCTTCAGATACCAGTATGGCCACCAAGACCTTTTTGGAGGGGGTTGTTTGAGTGAACAATTGTTTTCCAGCCTTTTATTTTCAGCCTGTCTTTGCTCCAATTGTTCAGATGTGTTTCTTGAAGGCAACAGAATGTTCAATTTTTTTATCCATTTTGCCACTCTGTGTCTCTTAACTGGTGCATTTGGACAATTGACATTAAGAGAGATTATTGTCATGAGATTATGTGTCACTTTATTGCTTGATATCTAGTTATTTATCGATTTGCTCACAAAGGGCACCGTTAACATTTCCATATGACCCTATCATGTGCCAGTGTAGCCCAATGGCATCTGGTTGCTTTAGGATTATGAAGAGCCTCAAACCTATCATTCAGGGTCGTGACGAAGAAATCTAGCCATCTTGTCAGTGGGTGACCACATGATCGTTTGACATCCCGTGGATCTAGTCGGTAACATCTCTAGTCTAGATGTCATATCCAAATCACATTACATGTCCAGCCCATCTGATTTTCGATGCCTTGGCAAATGAGACAGCATTCCTGACTCTGGAATATTGATGGAGGTTGGAACTCCGGATTCCTTTGCTCACTTGAATGAGGCATGATATTCCAAGCAGAGCTCTTTGATTCCTCTTTGAGAGACCCGATTAGTGTTCTCATCCTGCTTTTGTAGGGCCCAGGTCTCTGAGGTATATGTTAATGCAGGGAGAATGGAGGAGTTAAAAAGATGTGCCAAGAGCCGGAGGTTTTTTGTCCTTTTAGATGTTTCTTCGATGCTCTTGAAGGCATTCCATGCCACTCTCTTCCTCCTCCGTAGCTCAGGTTTTAGGTCTTTCGTCATGTTGACTTCTCTATCTAGGTACACATAACTGCTGCATTAAGAGTTGTTTATTCTGTTGAGAGAGAATGGGCCCTCTGGAAGTAGTTCATTTTTCATGAACATAGTTTTGTTGAGATTCAGCTCTAGATCTATCTTTTCACATTTCTGGTGGAAGTCAGCCAACATTTGTGCTGCTTGGCTAATGTTTGGTGTTATTAGAAAGATGTCATCAGCAAAGCAGCAGTAGTGTAGTCGCTGACAGTCTAACTTCACTCCCATTCCCTTCTCATTCTAATAGTAACATGTTCTCAAGGGTGGTGCTAAAGAGTTTTGGTTCATGGTATCACCCTGCCATACCCCTCTTTTGACATCAGGGGCGGAGCGATAGCCCAGTGGGTAGGGCATTTGCCTTGCATGTGGCTGGCCCATGCCGGCCCGGGTTCGATCCCTGGCATCCCTATGGTCCCCGAGCACTGCCAGGAGTAATTCCTGAGTGCAGAGCCAGGAGTAACCCCTGAGCATTGCTGGGTGTGACCCAAAGAGCAAAAAAAAAAAAAAGAAAGAAAAATTGACATCAATGATCACTTCTTTGTAGAATGGTGAAATCCTGGTGGTGAATCCATAATACAGCTCATGAAGGATCTTGATGTATTGGGTTTGAATGCCCTGTGTGGCTAAGGCTTTGATGGGCGCTTCAGTCTCAACAGAACCAAAGGCTTTCTTTATATCAATGAACGTGAGTCAGAGTGGCATCTTGTACTCCCTACAAACCTCAATGAGCATGGTTACTGTGTGGATATGGCCGATTGTGCTGAATCCTTTTCAGATGCCAACTTGCTCACATAGTTTTCCTTCATCTAATGTTCTGCCAATCCTATTCAGGATTACTCAAATGAACAGCTTGTAGATGATGGACAACTGCCAGATGGGTTAATATTTGCCGATGTTGTGAATGTCTCCCTTCTTGAACTGTAGAACTGTCCTGCTGGTTTTCTATTGGGAGGGCACCTTGCATTAAGACAGGTAGCGTGTGAAGAACCGAGCCAGTGTATTGATGAGTACTGAAGGCAGATTCTAAAGGTGTTCAGGTCTGATTTTGTCTGGGGCTGGTGCTGTTTGCTTCTTTACCGATGAAATGGCATGTTGGATTTCACAAGGGAGAAATTGGGAAAGACATATCCATCCTGCAGAATTTGGTTTGTGGGCAGGTGGACTTGTTTATCAAAAGAGATCTGAGTAGAAGACATGGATAATCTTCTCCATTGTGTTTCTGGAATATGTGAAAGATCCATAAGGACATCAGACAGCAGTTATCTTGGTCTTATAGTTGGCAAAGGACAGGCTGGCATTGTTAATGCTTTCCCGGCTTCTGCTGCCCTGGCCAGTATTTCTGCTCTTCTCTCTTTGAGGTCTTCCTTTATCACTTCTCTGCACTGCTTTGTGAGCTTGGATGTTAGCATTTGGTGTCTTGAGGCTCGTGCCTTGCCACATTGATGAATAAGTTCAAGAGTTTTTGAAGACAGGCATCCTTTTGTGTCTTTCTCTTTACATTCTTTTGCACAATCATGGAGGTGCTAAACCAGTCGTTTGGATTCTTCATCAATGATGGTATCTTCCCATGTTGCCTCAATGGTGCCAAAGCGTTCACAGTTGTGTGTTGCAGGACTCCTCTAAGAGCTTATGCATCTGCTCTGGATTGCCTCCTGAAAATCACTTCGTAGATAAGAGCTTAGTCTAAATGTGGCAGTTTATCTGACCATGTATTTTGTACTAGTTGGTATAAATATTCTCTCATGCTGCCACAATCATTGTGGGACTAGCTAGATCTTACCAGCATATTTGCCTGGCCACTTTGGATCTCTAAGTAATTAGACCAGAGAGAAATGCTGTTTGCCTCCAAGCAAGCAAGCATGGCTCCTGATAACTCAAAAGGCAACTAAAATACAAAACTACCGTGAAGTAGACAAGACTTGTGAAGGCTTGGAGAAATATTTAACTGGCATTTGCATTAGTCTTTGGTACAGAGACATGCCATCTCAGAAACCCCCTTCTATACCCTATAAAAGGCATTTCCAGGCAGATCTTGGCTCAAAACATTAGCATATAATAGAGCCTAGGTGAGGTGCCTGGAGAAAGTACCTAAGGGCATTTGACCCTTCCTGCTTCCCATAATAGTGGCAGGTCTGAGTTGCAGGGGTATAAAAACCAGCCTGCTTCCTCTCTCTCTCTCTCTCTCTCTCTCTCTCTCTCTCTCTCTCTTTGTGAGCTTGCACCCTTCTTGGGAGTCTTGTCTTTTTCTCCTTTTTTACAGGGCCTTAACACGTGGTGGCCACCATCTTGGCCTACACATGTCTGCGGTTCTAGTTGGGAATCCTAAGCACAGGGTTTTTCCTATTGCTGACTTGTATGCCTGAACCTGTGATAAGTAAAGGCTTTTAAAACTACATCAGATTCCTGAGTGTTCATCCATTCCCTGCCGGCTTCAGAGATAGAAGGGAACTTGCCTCCTGGCACTGTCGGGGACCCCGCATTCCCCAAAATCTGGTGTCCCTGGGTGGGCACCCCCTGAAGTTGTGGTCATTCTAGGAGCTCTCTTCTTAAACTTTGCAGATTTTTCTCCCTATTGCGCGAAGTCATTTTTGCATGAAGGAGATGGTGTTCTGATCCTGTCTGGAATTTTGGAATGATAGTGACATAAGTTATGCAAAACCATCAATTGAATATGATGTGGTCAATTTCGTTGTGGAACAGTCACCAGAAAAGATGATTATGTGTCATCTTTCTGTATAAGTTTTTGTTCTTTTTGGATTTTGTCTCATCTTAGAGTAGCTCTTTCAGGCCTTCTTTTAAGGTTCATTTTGAGTCTACAAAGTTCCTGATATGTTGTTTGTTCAAGAAGCTGTGTATCTTTCCTTCAAATCTTAGTGAGAGTTTAGCTGGATAAAGAATTGTTGGTGAGGCGTTTATTTCATTGAGATTTTTTACTATATCCCACCACTGGCTTCAGGTTTGGAGGATTTCTTCTGATAGCTCTGCTGAAAGTTGAATGGATGCACCTTTGTAAACAATTTCCTTCTTTGATCGTGCTGCTTGAAGGATTGTGTCTCTATCTCTGGCAGCCATTATTTAAGACAAGGATATGCCTTAGAGTCTTTCTATTGAGGTCTCTTCTTTCTGGTGCCCTTTGGGTTTCCTGGATCTGGATGCCTTCTCCCTTCAATTCTGGGAATTTTACAGCAAGGATGTTTTTAACTATTCTTATTTTCTTAGGGTTGCCTTCCTGTCCCTCTGGGACTACTATGATTCTTATGTTGTTCATTCTGGATTCATCCCAATGTTCTCTGTTTTGCTACTTATCCATTTTGTAGTCTTTTTCCATTTTTGTGTACTTGCCTGAGTAGTCTCTGCAGCTCATCCTCAGTCTGAGTCTGTCTTCTGCTGCTGTCATCCTGCTGGTGGGAGCCCCGATTGCGTTTTTTTATTTCACCTACTAAATTTTTAGTGATGATGTTTCTGTTTGCATTGTTATCATTTCCTCCTGTAATTTATTACCTGCCCTTTCTACTATTGATTTATGTTCTCCTCTATTTTATTGGACATCTGTTCCATTTTATCATTGAGCTCGTTAAACATCCTCACAATTTTTCTCTGAATTATTGTCAGAGAGATTATGTATGTCTGTATTCTTTTTCAAGTCTTCAGTGTTGGTTTATTTATCTGCTCTTTGAGCTGGGGTTTTATGTTGTTTTGTGTGGTGCTGTGGTGGTTTTGGGGTAGATTCTTCTGTGGTAATGTTTCTTCTTCACTATCAGGTAGGACTCTTGAGATGTTCTCCAGATGTTCTCCTCTTTCCTCTTCAAGGATATTACCTTCCTCTTGGTATTGATTTTCCTGCTTTTTTTTGTATTAATATTCAACTGTGCCCCCCAGGGAGGGCGCCTGGGGAGGGAATTGACCTGGCATGGAGGTTGGAAGTGTCCCATCTAATTTTCTTCTGCTAGCACTTCTGATTCCTGTAGTTTAGCTTTCTGCCAGAGTTTCAGGGCTCTACCACTTCTGCATATTTTACTAGTCGAACTAATAGAGAAAAGCTACCAAAGATAGCAAAGAGATTATTAGTTTTCAAAATATTGAAGATAGTGTGGTTTAGCGTCTTGGCCCTTCTCAGCTAGGCAGGTTTTAAGAAAAAACCCAGGTTTTTCATACTGATGGATCAGATTGTTCAAATTAGTCATAAACTATAAAAATAAGTTTCATGATCTAGAAACAAATCAACAAAGTCATCCAAAGATTACATCAATATTAAAATTTGAAATCAATACAGAATAAACTTAATATACCTTGAAGATATAAACCCCAACTTTACAAGAGGTTTTCTTGAATACCTATAATATAATATTAATAGGATTATAAAACAGAAAGTAATATCAAATTGGAATAAGATAAGATCGACTTGATGATAATTCAGAGATTGGATTTATCTAACATTTTCAAATTTTTTGGCATATGGTCTATAAGCATACAAGAAACGTGGAGGCACATGCTCAGGGGATCTCAAATCTATGTAATTGGAGTAACTGGAGCAAATGTTAAACGAATGGCATTAACAGTGTTAATGCTGACAAGAATGTTCAGATATGAAGAAAAAATACTGTTATAGATTTAGTAGGTGACAGAAATTCATGTCACATTAGAAAAAACACAGAATGGGTCTGCAAAGATAGTATAAGACATGTCAGGGCACTGACTTGCCATGGCACCACATATGGCACTTGAAGCCCTACTAAGGTATGCTACCTGAACCTAGAATCAGGAATAAAACCTGAACAACACCAGGTGAGGTTGCATCCCCAAACAGAACAAAACAAAAACCAATAAAATCAATGCATTTACATTCACATTGATGTAAATATAAAAGGTAAATAAAAGATAAATCCTTAAATTTAGCTAAAGGAAAAAAGTGCATAACTACAAATAAGCAATAAAATGTTGGAATCCAGAATTTTTGCATATGAGATATTTAAATAGTAAAGCAAGACTTTTAATCTAGTGTTTTTAACAGAAGTAGCATATATCAAAGTAAAATTCAACTATTTTTAGATTCAAGTAAGTATCAAGAAAAAAGTTGAAATATTTTATCATTAGTATTTCCAAATATTTATGTATGTTATAAATTATGGGCGGAGGCGATGGCCCAGCGGTAGGGCATTTGCCTTACATGCGGCTGGCCCATGCCGGCCCAGGTTCGATCCCTGGCATCCCATACGGTCCCCCGAGCACCGCCAGGAGTAATTCCTGAGTGCAAAGCCAGGAGTAACCCCTGTGCATTGCCGGGTGTGACCCCCAAAAAATATGTATGCTAATCAATAAAATATCTATGTAAATTTAAATGTTCTTTATAAATTTCTAACAATAATAGCAACTAAGTATACATTTGAAGAATTTTCTGGTAAGTTAATTAAGATATTATTGCCAAAAGCTCAGGTGGTCAAAAACTCACGAAAGTTTATTTTAAGCCCTATAGCAATGATTAAAATCTCAAAAGCAAAGGAATTAACTGTAATATGCAATAAAATACCAACTTAGTTTAAAAGAAAAGGTAAAAAAGAAATAGGGGGGACAAACATTATCAAGCACATTACAAATGTATTGCAAAACAGAGCTGTAAATCCATAGACATCTATACTAATATCAAAGGTGAGTAGCTAAAGCATCCTGATGGAAGGGTCTAGTATGTAAGACTGAATATTTTTAAAAATCCAATTATGAGATAAACAGGTAACACAATCACACTCAAATAAGTAGATTAACAGAGCAAGATGGAAGATACTTTGCCAGCAGATCATATCTGGATATCTGAATCTAAAACAACTAGATAGGATTACTTTATATTTTCAGTTTTTGGTGGAAAGTTCCAAGTTTCTTATAACTGTGATTAATAGAGAAAGATACTTGTAGGAAGACCTTGTAGCAAGCCAACCCCAGTTTGATCCCCAGCAAGGCATACAATTCCTTGAACAGCACCAGAAGAGACTGATCACAGAACTGGAATTAAATCTTGAGTGTAACCTAAAAAACAGAGAAAATAGAGAGGGGGAGAGAGAGTGGGGAGGGGGAAGAGGGAGGGAGAGAGAGACAGAGAGAAAGAGGGGGGAGAGAGAGAGAGAGAGAGAGAGAGAGAGAGAGAGAGAGAACAAGTGGTGATTAAGAAATAAAATCTAGAGTGAAGGGGTTCAGGCTCTCACCCACCACTGAGTTTTCTGACATAAAGGGGTGAGAATCTGTGGGAGTATTCCTCACTGCCTGTTGTAGCACTGCTGGCAAAAACTCTTATTTAAAAAATTAAGTGAAGAAAGTGAAGATTAGGGGCCGGAGAGACAGTATAATAGGTACCGTACTCGCCTAGCTGATTGAGAGATTTCAAACCATCCCTGGCATCTCATGTTTCCTTGAGCCCTCCAGAACTAATCCATTAACACAAATCCAGGTGTAAGCCCTGAGCAATGCCAGGTGTGATTGCCAAATCAATAAAACAAAAAATGCAAAGTACAGGTAGAGAGATAGTATAGTAAGTAAGGTGCTTGTCATGAACATGGATGATTGGTTTTGACCCCTCAAAAGTAAAGTACATGTAACTATTATATGCAAAATTGAAAGAGTGACCAAATTTAGGAGTCAGAAAAAACAAGAGATCTATACACATGTGTATATTAATGTCAATAAGACATATTTTATTATAGAAAGATTCTATGAGTTTGAATCATGTGGATCTTAGCTTCTGAGTGAAATATACTTATTTTCATAACAAGCAGCTGCATTCTAATATTAACATAAAGCTGTTTTTAGAAAAAGTCATCTTTTGTTGCATCTGTTATAATTAATATGTATAGTATATTTTATGTTTAATTTTAAACTACAAGGTAACTATAACATGCATAATTAATAGACATGTATATAGTTTTCTTATAGGATATACTATCGGATAGAATTAAAATAAATCATTGATCATTGACATCCATTTATCGATTTCTAGGAGGTAATTCCATTGAACCATAGTGCCAATAGTCCAAGATACGCTCGGAATAAGAGCCTCAAAAGTTCATCAGGGTCGACGAAGAGTCGACCATCGGTGGGTGGCCTGTGATCTTTTGATGTCCAAGGGACATTGGTAAGTCAGTGGTTGTTCCAAATACATAAAGTCAGACCATCTTATTTTCAGTGCCTGGTAAAGAGACAGCGTCCCTGGAAAGTGAGGAAGGTCGGAACTCCATATTCTTTTTCTCACTTGAGTGAGGCATGATATTCCAAGCATAGCTCTTTCGATTCCTCTTTGGGAAATCCGAATAGTGTTTTCTTCCTGCTTTCGTAGGGTCCAGGTCTCTGAGGCATATGTTTATGCAGGGAGAACTGTGGAGTTGAAAAGATGTGCCCAGAGCTGGAGGTTTTGGTCCTTTTAGCTATTTCTTCACTGCTTTTGAAGGCATTCCATGCCGCTCTCTTCCTCCTTCGCAGCTCAAGTTTTAGGTTGTTCACCATGTTGACTTCTGGACCTAGGTACACATAAGTGGTGCATTCAGAGATGTTTGTTCCATTGAGAGTGAATGGAGCCTCTGGAACTAGTTCGTTTTCATGAACATAGTTTTGTTGAGATTCAGCCGTGTCGGGAAGCGCCGCCGGGGATCCCGACAGTGTCAGGACAGAGGTTGTCTTCTACCTCCTAGGACGCTGGGAGAACAGATGAAAACTCACGAGTCTGGTGCAGTTCCAAAAAATGGCTTTTAATAGTACAAAAGCTCTTCCACAGCACTCCAATATAATGAACAAATTTTAGCTCTGGTCTGAACTTAGACCATACATAAGAGCCTAAGTCTCCCACCAAAGAGAGAGGATCTCACCCGAGCTGAGTCCTACCCAGAAGGAGCAAAAGGCCAAAGAGCAAAAAGCCAAAAGCCAAAAGCCACAGGAGCCAAAATCCGAAAGCTAAAAGGCCAAAAAGGCAAAAGGTGAAGTGTCCTCAAGTCAGCCCCTTATATACACCAAAGTAATCCAACCGGGAGGGGCATGTCAACAAAGATCTCTAAACAGAGTGTAGTGCCACATCCTATTTCAGGTATAAACAAAGGTTTATACCTTATAATCCCGAGATTATCTCTTATGTAAAACACTGGAGAGAGAGGGGGCTGATATAAAGTAATACATCTTAACTTCATGAGCTTCATGTAATCTAGATGGTACCCACAAGGTCCTTCTTATTATTATCTGCACCAGGGTGATTCTGAGTATCTTGTTTATCTTGTTCTCCTGTACTGAAAGGGTCACATTCACCTGCTTAGAGCAAACTAGTATGATCCTTCCTATAGTCTTCCTATAGTCTCAGCGTAGCCAGGGTGGTAGTCTCCTGGTAAATTCTAACTGTCCCACATTGGGTGCAGTGGGTATAGAGAGGAGCTGTGCTCAATCTAGAAAACATAGAAGTATTAGTAGATGTATGGACTCTAGACATGGGGCAGAGCGGTTCTTGCTCTCCTGTGCCCAGCCATTCATGAGGCGTCGTGAGGCAGGTGGGTTCTAGCCTGGCCCACCACCCGGCAGAACCTCCAACAAGCCAGGCGACCCCCACCCACCCACGGCGCCGCCATTTTCCACATCCGGACTTCCTCTCTTAGAACTCCACCCAGCCGACCAGCCATCACAGCCCGCGCGCAGCGGCGCGGTTCATAATAAATGCTTTATTTGGAGGTGTTTAAAGAATAGCCTCCCCACGGCAAGCCACAAGCTGCGTGTTTTTTGACATGCCAAATCAGTAATTATATTAGGTCATTCCCAGACCAATAAATGGTTTGAGGCTCTTATGTTCCTGTAGCCGTGCCCTTTGCTCTACTGGCATGACAGGACTTGGAGATTTTACTGGTGCCCGCCTAGCAAATAGATGATTAACGGGAAGATCATGATCGTGATTAGTAGATGTATAAATCAGAAGTTATTCAATCAAGGTGACTTCTGTAACTGCCACACCCTCTAGCAGTGTTTACATAGAAGAGAGGTCTCATTAGAATGAATCCTGACTTAAGTAGATTAAGCTGGGAGTGGGCAAAACAATAAAACTCCCAGAATAGCTAAACCTGTCCTCCCACACAGCCATAGACATATCTTTCCACATTCCTGGTCGAAGTCAGTCAGCATTTGTGCCTCTTGGCTAATATTTGGTGTTATTAGAACAATGTCATCAGGGAAGCGGAGGTGGTGTTGTTGCCAACTGTCTATCTTCTCTACCATTCCTTCCCATTCTAATTGTCACATGATATTCTCAAGGGTGGTGCTGAAGAGTTTTGGTTCATGGTATCACCCTACCAAACCCTCTTTTGACATCAATGATCACTTCCTTGTAGAATGGTGAGATCCTCGTGGTGAATCCGTAATACAGCTCACGAAGGATCTTGATGTATTGGGTTTGAACACCCTCTTTGGCTAGGGCTTTGACGACCGCTTCGGTCTCAACAGAATCAAAGGCTTTCTTAAATCAATGAATGTGAGACAGAGTGGCATCTTGAACTCCCTACAAACCTCAATGAGCTTGGTTACTGTGTGGATATGGTTGATTGTGCCTAATGCTTTTCGGAAGCCAGCTTACTCACTCGCATGGTTGTCCTTGCAAAATGTACTCTGGGTATACACATATGGACAGTTCTACATATTTTGCTTGTTACTGTTAACATCAAACAGTAATTGATTTTTTGAATAATTTATAGTGTTATATACTAAATGCATATTTTTATTTGTTCTTCCATTGTGAAGTAAGACGTTTGTTCTCACCGACTTTCTTAACTGGATTTCCTAGTAAGAATAATATTTTCATCTACTACTACTGAACTATTTTTTCATAGGATATAGTGGAAACTTGTCCCCTTCTGGTGTCATCAACTTGCTCTTTTGTCTTTAACTTCAAATATGATGTTGAAAATGTCTTTAAAAAATTTAATCATACAGTATGACACTCATATATTTCTGTTTTCCCTCAAAAGATCTCTATGCTAGCATTCTTTGTACTGCCATAAACTATCGCTCTTGCTTCATTTTTATTTCCCTTTTTCTACAACTGAAAATTGGCATTGCCCAAACTTCTACCATAGGGCTGTATCCTAGATCTATCTCTTTCCTGTGTTGAAACTCATATGCACTGCATGACTCAATCTTCTTTAAATATCACCATTTCCCTTGGACTTGCTGTTTTCTCACCTCTGCAGAGCTGTTTCCTATATGATATAATAGTCTTTCTTTTACCCTCTGATAAGCACAGTTCAAATAAATATACAGCCAATAGATTAACTAGATATAAACTTTAAAAAGTAAATAACTAGTGATAATAAAGTTAAATGTTTAAGAATATACTTTCTGGTAATTGAAGAGCATCTATATTGAAGTGAGTACAAGAAAAGCGAAGGGTATATAGCCATGTAGAGACCAAGTATAAAGGGGTCCCAAGAAAACAGTATCCCTCTATAAATATTTTCTCAGGAGTTTTTATGTCATTAGAACTTTATTTTTTATTTCAAAATATTTTTCAAGATGCAATAGAAGTATCAGTGTGGTGCCACTAAATGTAGAATGAATTACTGGCACTGAAATATGCTATGGGAAAAAATTAAAGCAATTTCTTAGTAACTGTTATGTAGGAAAAATAGATCGTAAAGTGGTGAAAACTATACTGCAACTAAACATTGACAGATCTGATATTGTAAATAGGAGAGTTTTGCCTAATTGTGAAGGTAACAGACAGTTTCTGAAGGTTCTATTGGATGTAGATTTATTGCAGCTTTAGATGATCCGAATTATTTCCCACAGATAAATTACTCTGAAGAGTGAGACTGTGTTGGAGGACACAATCCAGGTGGAGTCTATTTAGGTATTATTTTGGGAAGTAACATGTATCTTTAGAAGGTAGATAGCACATTTTAAAGAATTTGTATGGAGAGTATGGTTACTGTTCAACTCTTGACTTTTATTAATTTGGTGACTTGATTCCAATGATTAAATGTCTTTGATGCTCATTTTTTCATGTGAAATACAAAATCGAGAAATAGTATCTTTTTAACTTTGTTTTGAAGATCACATGTATAAAAGTCCCTCTGAACACTATTGGTACATTGTAAGCATTTAATAAACTCTCAATACTGTTGGTATCATTGTAGTATTAACTAAACATCAGTAGTAGAAGTAAAAAATAGGAAATAGAGCATGGAAGTAAAAGGCGCTTTGGAGGTAACTTAAGATTTTTAATTTTTAAGTTATCAAAAGATGTAGGAAAGAATCAAAGCGGTCTCATAGGCTTCATTCTGGAAAAGTTGTAGCTTGTCTACCATTAGTCAAAGTGTTGCAGGTGGACCCCACCGGTGACTTGTGGGTAGGAAGGAGAGAGATGGTCGTCTCCCCAGCCACCGGGGGGGGGTGGGGTGGGCGGCCGTGGCCGTCGCCAATCAGGGTTAATCCCCCCCGAGGTTTCCGGGGGCCCGGCAGCTGGGGAATTGCTCTTCAGGAAAGGAAAGAGTCAGGCCACCGGGCAAAGTTTGTCTCCTTGCAGAAAAAGAATTTTCAGGGTGGGGAGAAAAAGGTTTTGAGGAGGGTCGGGGGGGGGGGAGAGGAAGAGGAGAGAGCTCGGGGGCGCCAGGGAGGCGGAGAGAGTACATCTCAGAGGGGAGAGGGAGGAGGAGAGGCTTTAAATTCTCCCAAGCTCGGGGCTTCAACCTCTCGGGCCCGTTCGGGGGTGGGAGTGGTCTTCGGATGTCCTGGGGTTTCGGCGGCCTCCAGGTCTTAGTTACAAGTTTGGTTTTGGGCTTTCAGTCAGGTGTGGCTCCCCGTCCGCATGTAAGTCACCAGGACTTGATACTTTTGGAACTAAAGTAATAAATTTGGGTTTGTTCATGCTGGTTTCATAGTACAAGTAGGTCATACTGGTAGAGTGTTGGAGTACACTGGATTCACCGACAAAATTGGAAGCAGAACAGGGGATCTCGGTGGTACCTCTTTTTTTGTCAGAGAAGGCTGCGTTCTCCTACAAAATCAGGGAGCCCAGACAGGAATCTCTTTCTTTCATAGGGGACTGGTAGCTGGCGGACAGAGAAAGACTTGCAAATCCAGCAAAGTTTTAAAAGGCTTTACTCACACTTGTTTGATATACAACTCAATAATAGGAAAACCCCAGACTTTAGGTTCCTATCTGGAGCCCTGGCCACATGTAGGTTTAGAATCTTAGCAAGATGGTCACTACTGCATGCTAAGGCCCAACAGGGCAGAGAATGGAGAGAGGGAAAGTAGAGGCAGAGGGTGAAGAGGAAGAAAGAGAGAGCCAGAGAGCCAGAGAGCCAGAGAGAGAGAACAGGCTACTTCTTTCATGTCTTTTTAGCCTTGGCTGGCCCACAACAAAGGAAAGCAGTTAAGGTCAATATCATCAGGATGCTTCTCCTGGCAGTCCCATTGAAATGTTAATATTGCCCCAGCTGAGATCTGCCCTTGCAGTTTCCTACGGGCCCTATGCAGAGTGGGGGAAGGATATGCATATGTACCATGGATATTCATATTCTACCACCGGGTTTATATTCCTCCAAGCCTTCACAAGATCCTTGTATTTACTTCACAGTTGTTTTGTATGATAGCCTTTAGACTTACTAGATAGCCATGTGTGCTTGCTTGGAGGCAAACAGCATTTCTCTCTTATTTAATTATAACTATATTATACTTAGAGAACCAACGTAGCCAGGTAAAAATACTGGTATGATCTGTCTAGTCCCACAATGCTGTGGTAACATAAGAGAAAATATTTATACCACCTAACATAGAATACATGGTAAGATATACTGCCACATAGAGTCACAGATCCAAACTGTTTTCTGCCCCTATCTATAAAGTGCCATCAGGAGGTACTCCAGACAAGATGCAGAGGCTCTGGGCAACTGCCTACTGTAACAGTAGAAGAGTTATTATGCAGTTGAAATGCATTTTACAAATCAGGGATAGTAATAGAAATCCTAGAATTGCATGGACAGGCTGAAGTCTCAGAAGAAAAGAAAATTCTAACTGAATAAATTATAGCTTGAGGAGTGAAGGAATCACCAACCTCATGCAGTTCCCAACGCTTCTAACTGATGTAAACTTCATGTGGAGGATGCAAAAGCTAATGCTCTTGGTTTCCTGTATTGCTGTCACCATCATCTGCCACATCTGACTGAATTTGTTGGCTCATAATTCAGTTTTTTTCTGAAAAACCCAGACACCTGTGTCTGTGCGCGATGTTTTCACAGAGAAGCTGATGGAACTGAGGACATGTTTCTTCTTTGTAACTGATGATGTGTCAATAAAACAACTCATAGGCTTTTCTTCCTTCATCCTGACATCAGAACATTTTCTAATAAGTTAGATGACATTATTTCACCTATCAGTCACTGTGCTACATTCAACCATTTTTTATGACAAATAAATTTTAGAGAATTCCTTAGACTGTATTATCACTCTTTACCCAACAATTTAAATTTGCTCCTTGGGCCAGAATACTTTTCTTCCATTTATTCATGTTCCTACTGCTTATCCCTCTTACAAAGAATATCCACACTATAGAAAAGTGATAAATTTCTGTGTTTAAACTACCACTTCGAAGGATTTTGTGTGTGTGTGTGTGTGTGTGTGTGTGTGTGTGTGTGGGTTTCCAATGTCTTTCTTTTAGCACTTCAAACTGTTGAACAGAGATTTTACTTCCTCTTCCTCTCTAGTTTACTATACTGGAAGTAGTCACTGGAACAAAAAGAGTAACTTAAATTGGAAGTTGAAGAAAATTATTCTGTAAGTTATATTTAGCATGTTCAGTAATTGAGAAATCAGCAATATAGAAAACAGCTACAAACAATCTTAGTAACATGAGCAAGAAGCAAAAGCAGTATATGAGGTTTAAATCCTTAAAATAAAGAAGTGTAAGTTAGGGATATTTTGAGATGCTTTACTTCAAAACAAGAGCTATTATTAAAACTAATTTACCCCAAAGGGTATTTTAAGTCACTATCTGAGATATTAAGTTGTCATACTCAATAATTTTCCCTACATTCAAAAAGTGTGTTATTTTTATTCAGTCCAATTTTAGTGAGAATTTTTGTGATATGGAGAAACTAGTGGCTTATAAATTATAACTTTCTTTTTCTATTCTAAATATTAATTTCACTGAGTCTTTTCTGAGTCAAGCAATGAGATATTTTTACTTGTCACTTGTTTTCCCATTGCTCATTGATTTGCTTGAGCGGGCTGCAGTAACATCTCCATTCATTGGGAGTGAGGTCCATTATTGTTACTGGTTTTGGGATATTGAATACACCACGGGTAACTTGCCCGACTCTGCCATGCTTCTGGGTTCATCCCAGGGGACAAAGTCTTCTATTTTAGATCATCAACCATCCAGGGCCCACGGACAGAGCCCTGGGTTTAGACAAGCCTGTCTCCTGTCTGCCACCTGCCAGACCTGCAGCTACACCTGCAACACCTCGAGGGGCAGGAGTGAGATATTATGTAATAGAAATTTGGGATCAACTCCTTCAGTAAATATTGTTGATCATGATAGAGTTTGTGGTTACCACCAAACTAATTTTAAAAGCCATGATTTCCTCCTGACTTTACAAAGAACACAATGATACAGTCTTTGTTTAAATACAGTTTAAATACAGTACCAGAAAAGGGTTGAGGAAACCACTAACCATTGTCAGTGCATTTGAACCTCATTTAGTATCCTGCATAGTTTATTGGAAATCGGATCCTTGAGTAAAGTATGTAAGCCAGGGCTTCAAATAATATCCTTTCCTTAAACATTGGTGCTAATTATCTTTATTCATGAACATTTCAAGGTGTCTGAATGAAACTTTATTAGAAGGTCTGCTTTATTTTCCTTTAATTCATTACTAAAACCTTTCCTTGTGGAGACTCTGTTTATTCTTTATTTTTAATTGAAATAACATGTGATTTTAACTTTTAAATTAATATAAAGTTATGGATATGCATCACTGAAAACTTGATGTGTCTATATGAAATGAAAACTTAATGTGTCTATACTAAAACTTAATGTGTCTATACCCTAAAAGTACCACAAAAGTACTGTCCAGTTCTATCCTTTACCATAAAGTTGTCTCCTTTGTGCAACAAACAGACCCCTCTTTTCCCTCTGGTAACCAATAATTGGTCCTATAGTTAAAAGACTTATTTTTGGTTATTTAATTCCTCTGTTTTCCCTATGTACCACACATCAGCTTATCATATGGTGTTTGTCTTTACTTGGCATATTTCACTAAGCATGATAACATTTCAGTCTATACATGTTGTAGAAAATGCAAAAATTTATCCTTGCTTATAGCTAAGTAGTATTCCACTGTGCATGTATATATGCACATTATATAAGTACATATATACATTTACATATATAACAATTATTTTTTTTGCTTTTTGGGTCACATATGGTGATGTTCAGGTGTCACTCCTGGCTTTGCACATAGGAATTATTCCTGGAAGGGCTCAGGGGACCATATAAAATATTGGCAAACACCCTACCCACCATACTATTGCTCCAGCCCCTCTACTACACCTTCTTAATTCATTTATCAGATGTTGAGTAGTCGGATAATTTTCCTTTCTTGGTTGCTGGAAAATAAAACTTTAATACAACAGGAATGCAAAACTATATTAAAATTAGTGTTTATTTTTATGATGAACATATAGAGTGAAATAAGCGGATAATAGATTTTTTATTGACAAATAAACATATTCTTTTCTATGACAGTGTCAAGTTTCATTCAACTAATAGTGTATGTAGGGTTCTTTCTTTTGGCATCTCCTAAAACAATTGTATGTTTCTGTTGAAACTTAAGGGATGGAAATGTATTAATAAGGGAGAAGTTTTTCAGGATTTTATTTTACAAAAGAATGTATCCGAGTAGTAGAATGAATCATAGTGTGAGTATGGGCATAAATACAGATTTAGTCTGGGTGTCCAAACAGAATTGACTTGGTTCTTGTAAAACTTTCCTAATAGTTCTGAAAGTGACTAAAATGAGAATTATCCAGTTGCATTATGTTTAGTAAGTCCAGAATTCTGGCCTCATAAAGTTTTTAAGAAATTTGAGATTGAGAATATAGTATAACAGGTAAGGTGTTTGCCTTGTATATTTCCTATCCAGATATGATCCCCAGTACCACTTATGGTGCCCCAAGCCCCAACAATAATGATGCCTAAGTACACACATGAGCAGTCTCTGAGCATTGGTGTGCGTGGCCTAAAAGTACAATAATATAAATAAACACACAAAATAAATAAATACAACTTGATATCATTGTAAAATATTTGTTCTGGCTTAAGCATGATTCATTTTTTTTGATATTGAGGAAAGTTCCTTTAATTCTATTTTGTTGAAAGTTTTTATCATAATGGGTGCGAAATCTGGGCTGATGCTTTCTCTGCATCTATTAATATAATCATATAATTTGATTCTTTCTTTAGTTGATATGGTATATTTCACTTGATCCCTTGAATCCTGTTATTCATCGATTTGCTCGAGCGGCGCCAGTAGCATTTCCATTGGACCCTATCACGTGCCAATGTAGCTCAATGGCATCTGGTTGATTCAGGAATATGAAGAGCCTCAAACCGTTCCTTCAAGGTCTTGACAAGGAAGTCTGACCATCTTGTAGGTGGGCGGCCACGTGATCTTTTGACATTCCGTGGGATCCAGTCAGTAAAGGCTGTAGTACAGCGGTTGTCTCCAAATCGCATTTACATGTCCAGCCCATCTGATTTTCAATGCCTTGGCAAATGAGACAGCGTCCCTGATTCTGGAATAGTGATGGAGGTCAGAACTCCGGATTCCTTCTCTCACTGAGTGAGGCGCGATATTCCAAGCATAGCTCTTTCGATTCCTCTCTGGAAGACCCGAATAGCATTCTCATCCTGCTTTCGTAGGGCCCAGGTCTCTGAGGCGTATATTAATGCAGGGAGAACAGTGGAATCAAAGAGATGTGCCTGGAGCTGGAGGATCTTTGTCCTTTTTAACTATTTCTTCTATGCATTTGAAGGCATTCCATGTTGCTCCTCTTCCTCCTGTGCAGCTCAGGTTTTAGGTCGTTCATCATGTTGATTTCTCGACCTAGGTACACATAACTGCTGCAATCAGAGATTTTTGTTCCATTGAGAGTGAATGGGGCCTCTGGAACTAGTTCATTTTTCGTAAACATGGTTTCCTTTAGATTCAGCTGTAGACCTATATTTCCACGTTCTCGGTCGAAGTCAGCCAGCATTTGTACCATTTGGCTAATGTTTGGTGTTATTAAAACGATGTCATCAGCGAAGCAGAGGTGGTGTAGTTGCCGACCATCTATCTTCACTCCCATTCCTTCCAGTGAACATGAGACAGAGCGGCATCTTGTATTCCCTACAAACCTCAATGAGCTTGGTTACTGTGTGGATATAGTCGATTGTGCTGAATCCTTTCCGGATGCCTGCTTGCTCGCATGGTTGTTCTTCATCTAGTGTTCTGCTAATCCTGTTCAGGATGACTCGTGTAAACAGCTTGTAGATGACGGACAACAGGCAGATGGGGTGATAGTTGCCGATGTCGTGAATGTCTCCCTTTTTTGAACAATAGAACTGTCCTGCTGGTTTTCGATTGGGGAGGGCACCTTGCATTTGAACAGGTAGCATGTGAAGAGCCAAGCTAGTGTATTGATGAGTACCGACGGCAGATTCTTCAGGTGTTCGGGTCTGACTTTGTCTGGGCCTGGTGCTGTTCCCTTCTTTACCAACTAGATGACATGTCGGATTTCAGAAGGGAGAATGTTGGGAATGTGGAATTTGGTATGTGGGCAGGTGGATGTGGCTATCAAAGAGATTTGAGTAGAAGTCATGGATAATCTTCTCCATTGCCTTTCTGGAAGATGTGATAGATCCATCAGGGCGTCGGAGGGCAGTCATCTTGGTCTTATAGTTGGTGAAGGACAGGTGGGCGGTGCAAATGCTTTTCCCGGCTTCTGCTTAATCTTCCAGTATTTCTGCTCTTCTGTCTTTGAGGTCTTCTTTTATCGCTTCTCTGCACCGTTTAGCAAGCTTGGACGTTAGCATTTGGTCTCCTAGGCTCCCGCCTTGCCACGTTGGCGAATGAGCTCAAGAGTTTCTGAAGACAAGCATCCTTTTGTGTCTTTCTCTCTCTCTCGGCATTCCTAGCACAATCATGGAGGTGCTGAACCAGTTGGTTGTATTCTTCATCGATGTCGCCAATGATGGTATCTTCCCATGTTGCTGCAATGGTGCCAAAGAGTTCCCAGTTGGCGGTTGTTCTGGGAGTTCTCTTCTTAAAGTTTGCAGCCTTTTCTCCCCGTTGCGGGAAGTAGAATTTTGCACGAAGGAGACGGTGGTTCGATCCTGTTTGGAATTTGGGGACGACAGCAACATTGGTCAGACAAAACCTTTGATTGAAGATGATGTGGTCAATTTCATTGTGGAACTGTCCGCTAGGAGATTCCCATTTCCAACGTTTTGGGTCAGCCTTCTGGACCTGTGGAGTTCCCATGAATGGTCTTGGTGGACATGATGAACTATAGTCTCTCACCCTGTTCGTTCCATTCTAGGCCATGGGTCCCGATGTGGAGTTCTTCAGCAGATCGTCTCGGTCCTATCTTGGCATTAAAATCACCGACTATGATCTTGTAGAAGGTTTGATATTCTTTTATAGAACTCCTCCAGTTCCATGTAGAATTTCTCAATTTCTTCTTTGTTTGTGGATTTGGTGCATAGACAATGAAGATAGAAATTGCTGGCAGTGGGCCACATCTCTTCAAGTGTAATTGTCCTATCAGGTTTCTTAGGCATTCAAATGAATCAATGTTGGCGGCCATGTTCGTGTTGACACGAATATGGTATATTATGTTGATTAACTTGTTAATGTTAATCCATCCTTGCATTGCTGTCCTGAATCCTAGTTGGTCACGGTATATGATCTTTTGATGAATTGTTGGAATCTATTTGCTAGCATTTTGTGGAGGATCTTTGCTCATCAGGGATATTAGCCCGTAGTTCTCTTTTTTTTTTGGTGGTGTCTCTGTTTGCTTATAATTAAGGGTAATATGTGAATCCAATAAACTATATATGAGTGTTTCTGTTTCTTCAATTTCCTAGAAAATCTTTAAAAGTTCTGGCAGTAGGTCCGCTTTAAAGCTTTGGAAGAAAACACTAGTGAATCCATCAGGACCTGGGCTTTTATTTTGGAGAATTCTGATTACCATTTCAATTTCCTCAATAGTGATAGGACTGTTTAGGTATTCTGCATTTTCTTGGTTTAGTCTTGGGAGGATACAGAAATCCAGTAATTTGTCCATTTCTTCTAGGTTTTCTTGTTTTGTGGCATGTTGCCTCTCAAAGTAATTTCTGATGATCTTTTAAATTCCTTTGGTTTCTGTTGTGATATTACTCTTTTCATTTCTGATTAAATTTACTGGGGTTATCTCTCTCTTTCACTGTGAATTTTGCTAGTCAGTTATTGATTTTTTTTCAAAGAACCATCTCTTGGTTTCATTGATCTGAAGGGCATCCTCTTTAGTGAAATAAGTCAGAGGTAGAACAAATAGTGAATAATCTTACTCAACTGAGTAATAAAGATACAAACTAAGGAAATAGACAATATAAAATGAAACAAAACTTCATCTTTGATTTCAAAAATCAAGAATACCAAGAGTGTTTCGGGTTTTAGGAGATGAAGAAAAGGGATAGAAGTTATATAAGGACAGTGGTAGAGGATTTTGGGCACTTTTGTGGTGGTGATGGTAAAATAACTTTCCCCAGCAGATTACGAAAGTTAACATCGATCCAATCATGTTATCAACAATTACAATAAAAACCAATATACATTTTTGAAAGACAACAGAAAATGTCAGTTGTAGTAAGGTATGGGACTTGAATTAGTCAATTAGTGAATGTATCAGGCATCTTCACTTGTTCTTGGTCGATCTGCTCCAGGTATAAGTTTAATATGATGAAAAGAATGCACCAGAATAAAGTATTCATAGGTCTAGCTTGCCTACATCTCTACTGTCATCAAGTAATGATACACTGTATGGTTTTGCCATATTGTGTTTATACTGTATTGATGTATAAAATTCTGGCTAATGAGTATTAGTAATTCTCCCTTTGTTAACTGTGTATATCAATGCTAAGAACATTTGTAGACAAATATTTTCAATTATCTTGTATGCATACTAAAATAGTACTGCTAGGTTAAAAATAAATATATTTTTGTTTGAGAAACAATCACTCTTTTCTCTGAACCATTACTATTCTCTTAAGCAGTTGATAAAGATTTCAATCTATTTATTCACTTCCTAATAGACATTTATTATCTGACTTTAAAATCTTTCAACTGTATAAAAGTAGAACCTCACTGTGGTTTTGGTTTGCATTTTTTTCATCATAAACAACACATTTTTTATGGATAATTAATATATTTTTTGGAAAACTACATTTTGAATTCTGCATCCATTTTAACCAAGGTTGTCTTATTTTGTACTTTATTTATTTTTGGTTTGGGGTCTACCCCTGGCTGAACACAACACTCATTCCTGGATTTATGCTCAAGTGTCATTTCTGGTAAGATTACAGGGGTTGGAACCCAGGTAGACCATAGGAAAGCAAGCACATTACCCACTGTACTATCATTCAGAACCTGTCTTATTGAGTTTTTAGAGCTCTTTATATGTTCTAGACAGATTCTTATTAAGATATATAATTTCTGAACGTGTGTTACTATTCCATGCATTGTCTTTTGATATTCTTAATAATTCTTAATAATATGAAGCATAAAATATTGGGAAGGCATGCATTTTCTACTACAGAGAGGTCCATGTCTCTCTTGAACGTGTATCTGTTTCATCTCCACTTCTTTATCTCCTTTCTCATTTCTCTATGCAATTTTTTTCTTGCTTTTTGGGGGGTCACGCCCACAATGCTCAGGAGTTTCTCCTGGCTCTGCACTCAGCAATTACTCCTGGCAGTGCTTGGGGGACCATATGGGATTCTGAGGATCAAACCTGGGTCGGCTCAGGCTGGCTTCGTGCAAGGCAAATGCCCTACCCACTGGACAATTGCTCCGGCCCCTCTCTATGTAAATTTACTTCAGTGATCTATCATGCTTCTTTTAAAAAACAAAATACCTACAGCTTTAGATTTCAAATAATTTCAGAAAAAATGAAGAATTGCTTTGAAGTTTAACTTATTTACTTGAAATATGTTATTTGCAATTTTGCAATAAATATTAGTTGCCTTAATCAAAACAAAGACTCTGATTGTTATCTTATGCATGACTAGGGTCTCCCCAGTAGTGGCAGGAGGTTTCCCCTATAGATAACTCACCGACCACCAGTACTACACCAAACTGTGTGAGAGAGGGGCTTGCTACACTCCTTTGAGCAAGCTTCCTTTTGCTCCTTATATTTTATCTAAAAATTGTATAATTTCCACTTTGAATCAACTATGCTCTGCTAAGTTTGATACCTTTCACTTAGCTCTATGAATAGTTGGCTCTTTTATTCCTTAGATTTTGTCTAAAAGATCAATTCTTCAGAAAGATAATCAATGATTATTCCATATAGATCACACTTTTATCTTCACATATCTATCAAATCTATTTTACTTATTATGGCTTTTACAAACAGAAATCTAATGACCATATTTATTTATAAATTGTAATTTTCTAGCTATTATAAAGAAATTTCCCAAAGAACCGAAATACTCCTGGGTTATTAAAAGCAGTAGTATATTTTAAGTGTCAAGAAACAATACATAAATAAAGGTGAGAGATTAAAAGAGAAAAAAACCTCCAGGGCTCAAGATGAGGAGAAGAAAAATATCCTTATCCTTCTTTGGTTTATTAATAATGTTTTTTTAAGCAATTGATTATATTTATATGTTTATAAGTCAGAAACGTGAAAGTTGGATTTTGGCTGTGTTCAAAGATCAAAGTAGGACATTGGAGTAGGTATCCAAACATTTAAATGGCAGAGATTAAGATAAATAGATATTCATTTTATTTTGCCTGTTTTCTAATATTAATTAGATTAGTTTTATAGCTCATTTTTTCTAAGAGTTAACAAAACAGCAACTAAAAATCCCAAGTTGATTTGAAAGCCAAAATTTGATATCCAGATAATGAGGCTGATATTTAAAGATCACCTTGAGATATTGATCGAGTCTCAAAAGGTCAACTATTTGAATATACAAGTGATTTACACAAATTAAATGCATTACAGCCTGAAATAATTTCCACATTCTCATGTGCATGCCTTTAGAATTTCAATAGAAAAACAAATGATTACAAAACTCCTCCTTTCCTAAGAACTCAAGAAATTTTCTAACTTTCAAGAATCTTACTGTAGAGTATGTTTTCTAGTGTCAAAATTGTAGAACCTGTGCAAAGGACTATCCAGCTCTATGTCAATCATGCGTGATGACAGTCTTTATGTGGCATCAATCTGGTTATGGTATTCTTCCAATGTTTTATCAAAAATTTTCCATTAAACATCTTAGCTTTACCCATCAACTAAATTATCAAGTAATCCAGCAATTATTTTTCTCTAGATTCTCTTAATTGCAGTACCTTCTCACTTTCGACTAAAACATGTTTCAGAAGCATCCAGGACTTTACCCTCTTACGGAACACCTAGTTCTTCTAAGTGCTTGAATTTAACCCCCATCCCAACCTTTTATTGAATATGAAGTACTCTGTGAACTAGGACCACTTTTTCTTTCATCTCTTGGCTGATAAAAGTAACATTAGTCTTAGTTTCCAAAGCCATTACTCTTTTCCCATTTCCTCCTTTAATTTAGACTACCTCGAATCTTCCCTCTGTTACTATGAACCCCCTTTGTTCTTCACACCTTGACACTTTGACAGTTTCGGTTCTTTTAAGTCTCACAAAATTGGAAGATCTACCTTTTTTTTTTTTTTTTTTTTGTTTTTTTTGGGCCACACCCGGCAATGCTAAGGGGTTTCTCCTGGCTCTTCACTCAGGAATTACTCCTGGCGTGGCTCGGGGGACCATATGGGATGCCGGAGATCGAACCTGGGCTGGCATCGGCTGGCTGCATGCACGGCTGCGTGCAAGGCAAACGTCCTACCTGCTGGGCTATCGCTCGGGCCCCTGGGAGATCTACTTTAACCTTGAACATTAAGACTCAATTTCCTACCCAACTACCTAATCCTTTAAAAATGCAAAATGTATTTTTAATTTTTTTCTTTTGGGTCACAACTGGCAATGTTCAAGAGTTACTCCCTGACTGTACACTCAGGAATTACTCCTGGCGGTTTTCGGGGGACCATATGGGATGCAGTGGATCGAACCCAGGTTAGCTGCAAGCAAGGCGAACACTCTACATTCTGTACTATCACTCCTGCCCCTAAAATTTATTTTTAAAGTAATGTCATAATTTTCAAATGGCATTAAACATATGGGAGACAGTTAAACAAAACATTTTACACCAAAGGGAAAGAATTGGAAAAGATTAACTAGAAAGAGGACACAAAGTAATATGTATTAGCAGTGGTTTTCAACTTGTTTTACACCTACAGACTAGTGAAAATATAAAAATTTCTTGCAGCACAAAAAAAAAGTAAAAATAGGATGCATGATAATATACTGTAGGTTCATTTTAAATATAATCTTGTAAAATGAAAACATACCCAGCTGGTAAGTGGCAGTGACTATTTTATGGACTAGCAAGACACTTGGGCTGATAGGTACTGGGGCTCCAACTGGTTACTGAAAAACACTCTTAGAGGAGACAGAAGCACTGAGGATGAGCTAGTTGTGGTGGTATTATTTAATAATAATTAAGATGTAAGATGTGCTTTTCCACTATGGTGACTAGAAAAAATCTGTATTTAAATTAGGAAAGACATTGTGCTTGTGAGAAAAGTCCCAGCAACTTGTCTAGTTGTAAGCTTAAAACACCTACGTTTATAAATGCAGGATGAGTTAAAATGGAGGAAAATGATGTGTTAGAGTTGGAAATAAAAACTATTTTTAGGCTATATCACTTTCTGGTGGTTCCCTGAAATGAGGTTGGTCACACTGATTATGGAGAATGACAAACCGGTTTTTTTTATTCCCCCCGCCACTGCGACTTCATTTGCCCTGTTTATGAAATGACTGGAGGTCATATACATCCTTGGTCAAAAGGCTCAAGCAGTTCATTGTGAAGTTTGCCAGGGCTTGCACATCTGGTTGTTATGCTCAATATTAGTGACAAGATTACCAAATTTACTTCACTAAAATGCATTAAATTGTTCCAAAGAAATGGAATCAACAAACGTCTGCAGGAAGAATGCAGTCAGTATAAGATAGGAGAATTGTCTTCTGGAGCCTCAATTGTTAAGCCAAACTCTAGAGTCTAGACTGAAATAATAAATCTTAGTATGTTTACAACAAACTACTTGATTCATTAGCATTTTATAATACACCTAACCATGTAGGTGAGCCTTGTTCTTACACTCACACTTCCACATTCCCAAAGTGCTGGGGGCGCACAGTCTTCGAGGGTCCTATGGACAGGGGTGGAGAGGTAAAGGGTGCTTTGGTGAAGGAGGGCATGGTGGAGCCACATATACCCCTAAAAATTTATAAACATTTACACTATTGTAAATGAATGTTAACTCAATAATAATAAATTTTATAAATAACATCCCCCATTTTTCATGTTTAAGTAAAGCAATAAGTTAAAGCATTATGGGGCCGGGCGATAGCCCAGCGGGTAGGGCGTTTGCCTTGCACATGGCTGGCCTGTACCGGCCCGGGTTCGATCCCCGCGTCCCATATGGTCCCCCGAGCACCGCCAGGAGTAATTCCTGAGTGCAGAGCCAGGAGTAACCCCTGAGCATTGCCGGGTGTGACTCAAAAAGCAAAAAAAAAAAAAAAAAAGCATTACTACTTAAAAGATAACTCTACATACATTAATATTCACTGAATTGTAAATTAAACAACAGCATCTTCTTACATATCAAGTATAGTCGAATAAAGATAGAAAATCATTTTAAAGAAGTTACAGTATGTTAAAGTCTCGTATTATTTAGTACATAACATGAATATAGACTATTTGACTAAAATAAAATATTTACAATTAATAAATTTGGATTAAAACTAAAATTTCTGGGGCCAGAGCGATAGCACAGTGAGAAGGGCATTTGCCCTGCATGCAGCCTACCTGGGTTCGATATCTGGCATCCCACATGGTCCCCTCAGCACCGCCAGGAGTAATTCCTGGGTGAAGAGCCAGGAGTAACCCCTGAGCATTGCCAGGTGTGACTCAAAAAAAAAAAACCCTAAAATTTCCATATCAAAATGCTTCAGAGCATGCCTATAAGTTTACTCCCCTCCATAATCACAAATCTAAAAGATTCATTTTCAAAATGTTGATAAGGAAAAGAAAAAACAAGAGAACACTAGATAAACCTATAAAAGATTCCCTTTACCAACTAATAAAGTTTAGCATTCTCAGTGATACAATATGGACAATCACGTACTTCCAATGTGGTGTGACATAAAGAACTTAACTTTTGTGTTACATCTCGAAAAGCCGATAGCCCCAGGCTAAGCATAAAAAAGAACAGACAAATCTATTTGGAGAACATTCTCCAGGACATATGGATTGAACTCAAAATTGCCAAAGCTTTGAAAAACAAGGTAACACTAAAAGGATATCACAGAACCGATAATAATTAATGCATTGTGGTTCCTTAATTCAATGCTGAAACTAAACAGAACATTATGGATTTTGCCACAAATGGGGAGGAAGAGAGCAGTTAGGATGGAGAAGGGAATGCTGTGACAATGATAGTTGGAAATGATCACTCAGGACAAAAACTGAGTGATGAAAGGAAATAGTTATACAGATAACTATATATATGTATATATATAAAGTAGTTATATATATATATAAATATATATATATTTATGTGTATATATCAATACCTTTTCAAAAACAGTATTGCAAACTGCAGAGCCTAAAAAGAAAGTGAGAGAGAGGTAGAGAGAGGGGGAGAGAGAGGGAAGAGAGAAAGGGAGAAAGAGAGAAAAAGAAACAGAGAATAGAAAAGTGCCATAGGTTCAGGCTATAGGGTGAGGGGGGCAGGGGAGGAGGAAAACTGGGAACATTGGTGGCTGAAATGTGCCCTGGTGAAGGGATGGGTATTGGAACATTGTATGACTAAAATTCAACCATGAATAACTTTGTAAATAAATGAATATCTGCAGTTGATTCAAATATAGCTTTATTTACATTAAATTTTAAAAATAAGAGAAAGGAAGAAATAGGACATCAATGAAAATTCTGTTACAATTGAGTAATTTCTGGATTCTTTAATAGTAATAAATAGTACTAGCATTATTCTTTTATTCTTATAAAAATGCCATGTTAATAACATAGATGTTAAAGTGGTGGCTTAACTGTATTAATGTTTATATCGCACTGTATTAATGTTTTAGTACTAGATACTAGATACAAAAAGGTAGAAAAATGCATTTATATTTTGAAGAGGAGCTTGCCATTTCAATGAATATAGTATATATCTAAAAAATACTATAACCACAAATTAATGCCGAATAACTGAATTGATAATGGTAATTTAGAAAGTGATTGATGGATCTGACAAATCATAGAGAGAGGAGCAATAACAAATGAAGTTGCTCTTTTTCCAAACAAAATTCTACATTATTCTGTAGAACAGAAAAAATAACAAGCACCTCCTTCAAACTAAAAAATGCTTCACCTACTTGAAGTTCTTTACTTGAAAAATCAATTAGTTAAAGGTTAGTTATTACCTAAAATTATACAGAAAATGTTCACACGTTCAGCAAAGACACATCTGGATGCAGACACTTGGTAAAAAATAAAATTTTTTATAAACATAAGTTTATTTTTCCTTTGTAAAATTATACTGATTATATTGCAGATTATTTTCTAAGGATATAATTGGAGGACAGATAAAAATCACTTTGCAATAATATAGACTATTAATAAATGTCATTATATATTATAAATGACTTGTTTATAACAAAATAATTATGTACATTTATGCAGACATTAATAATATATAGTTATATATTATATGTATTATTGTATACTTATATGCTATATATTTTGTACCACTCTATCTAGCATAACATTCAAATACTAATTTTAATATTATAACAATATTCTTAAATATATTTTCATCATTTTGATCATATTTATTCTGCTATTCTAAAATATTAGCTTTTAATCTTTAAATCTCTAGTTTTAAATATAAACACAAGCTTTTTAACTTTAGGTTTTTAGATATGCTCCATTGAAAATAAATATGAATATGCAGTGCATTAAGCTAAATAGAAAGTTCAAATTTGACCTTAATATAATTGGCTCCTTTATCCCTATTTACATACTCTAATTCCTCCTTCCTCTCTGGTAATCACTAGCTTTACTTTTTAGCTCAAAATTTATTTGAAGGGGCCAGGGAGATAGAATAGTGAATAAGGCACTTGATTTGCACATGGTTTGTGGCCCAAAAGAAACAAACAAAAAACCTACAAATGTTTATTTTTGTTATATTTAATCTGTTCGTTTCCTCTATATGTCATTCATGAGTGAAATTATAGACTGCCTGTTTCTGTCTGCCTGACTTATTTCACTAGGCATAACATCCTCTAGATTCTTGGCTTTTTTTGCTGCAAATGAGTTGTTCATATATGAGTGGTTTTACTTCTGGGCTACAAAACTATTGCATTGATCTGTGGGTTTCTAATCCAATATTATACTCTTTTCATTACTATCACTTCATAGGGTAATTTGAGGTTGTGAAGGATAATAATTCATTTGCGTTCCTTTTCCTCAGGAGTGACTTATCTGTTTAGGGTCTCTTGTAGCTCACAATGAATTTCATGATCTTTTATTCTATCTGTGGAAAATACCAAGGAATTTCAGTAGGAATTGTGAATCTATATATTCCTTTAGGTATCACAGCCATTTTAACAATGTTAATTCTTTCAGTCTATTAGCATGGACTATAAATTCATCTCTTTGTTTCTTCATCTCTATCTCTTTTTAAGGGAACTTCCCAGTGATTTTCAGAAGGCTGAGGGTCACTCACATTGACATGTGGCCAACTGAGTTAGTGGTTCAGTGTTTTGGCCTGAGGATGTGGTAATGCTCTGACCTTAAGTGAATCAACAGGGCCACCTCTGAGTGCTTGGCAACTTCTAAGTCTCTATATAACCAGAGATATACTGGCAGTCATTTGGTGCAGGGATTGAGCCCAAGTATGGCACATGCAATCATGACCTTTTTTGTTGAATCAGAGTTTGCAAGTGCTCTGATTCCTGTGCTATCTGCCCACCGTAACTCTCTCCCCACTTAATACCTTAAGTTTACAGTATTTGTTCTTTTGCTGATTCTGCTAAATTTATTGTAAGGTATTTAAGATTTTAATCCAATTGAAATGGGCTTGGTCCATGATATTTCTTTTTATTATCTGTATATAGAAACACTGAATTTGTATGTGAGTTTCTAGTTTGGTACTTTTCTGTATTTATTATTTCCTGGAGTTTTTAGTGGATTCTTTGCTTTTTGTCTATATTCATTATCATGTGATTGTCAAAGCATGATAGTTTCACTTTTTTCTACTCAAGTTGGATAACTTTTATTTCTTTTTATGTTTCTTTTTTTTGGGGGCACACCTGGCTCTGCTCAGGAGTAACCCCAGGAATTGTTCCTGGCTTTCCTTGAGGGACCATACAGGATGCCAGGAATCAAACTCGGGTCAGCTGCATGCAAGGCAAATGCCCTACCAGCTGTGCTATCACACTGGAAACTATTTTTCTGTTTCTTGTCAAATCGTTCATGCTAGGATTTCCAACACTATATTGAATAGTAGTGGTGATTGTGGACATATTCAGCTTCTCCTGGCCTTAGAGAGAAATAGTTCATTTCTTTATCATTAAGAATTTGGTTCTGTTTGCCATCAATAGCCTTTATGATATTAAGATAGTCTTTATCTATTTTTTTCATTGAGGTGATTTCTTCCCAAATATCTTTAGCACATGTTAGGATAATTGTATAATTTTTGTACTTATTTAGCCAATGTCGTTTGTTATGCTTACATAATTACACATATTGAATCACTGCTGCATGTAAGTTGGAATAAATTACATATTATCATATTGCACTTTTGGTAGAACATTACAAGAAGAAAACAACAACACTATCAATAAATGGAGAGAAGAAATGAACAGAAACTTCAACAAAGAAGAAATTTGAATGGCCAAAAAACATATGAAAAAATGATCATCATCCTAATCATCAGAGAGATGCAAATCAAAACAACAATGAGATATCATTTTACACCACAGAGACTGGCACATATACAAAAAAGCAAGAACAACAAGTGCTGGAGTGGATGTGGGGAAAAGGGGACACTCATCCATTGTTGGTGGGAATGCCGGCTGGTAGTCTTTCTGGAAAACAATATGGACATTCCCCCAAAGACTAGAAATTGAACTCCTATTGGACCCAGCCATAACACTCCTGGGAATCTACTCTGGGAAGCCAAAAATACGTAGCAGAAACACCATCCCTACTTTTATGTTCATAGCAACATTATTCACAATAGCCAGAATCTGGAAACAACCAGAGTGCCCTAGAATCGATGACTGGATAAAGAAGATTTGGTACATGTACAAAATGGAATACTATGTAGCTGTTAGGAAAAAATGAAGTTATGAAATTTGCTTATAAATGGATGGACATGGAGATTATGTTAGTGAAATTAGCCAGAAGGAGAGAGACAGATACAGAATGACTGCATTTATTTGCATGGCATAAATATATATGTACATATTATAATACCAATATCCAAGGTCAAGTGAAACATTTATCAGGAGGTCTTGTCAAAGGTCAAAATTATCACAAACGTGTGGGAGTCAGAGGCTAGGTAAGACAGAAAATGGAACAGTATGCAAACAATTGTCGAAAGTACTAATACCAACCTAGAACTGAGCATTAAATACAGGCAAAAGGATACACATGACAACCCTTTAATGTATGTTCTGTAATCCATAGTCTGGAAGGGAAGGAAAAGAGAAAGAGATAGAGAGAAAGGGAAAGAAATAAAGAACCTGCCAAGGAGGCGGGTTGAGGAGTGGGGGAGGGAACCGGGGACATTGGTGGTGGGAGATGGGCACTGGTGGAGGGATGAGTGCTGGAACACTGTATGACCAAAACCCAAATATGAACTTTTTAATTGTATATCTCACAGTGGTATAATAAAATACTTAAAAATTTTTTTCTTTAGCAATATTGTGATCAGAATCTTGTATCTATGTCCATTGAATATATTATTCTATAGTTTTCTATTATGTGATGGTCATATCTGGTTTCCAAAATCAGAGTTATATCTGTTCCATAATATTTTTAGGAAGTTTTTTTACATTTCTTAGTTCAAGAATATGAAAAGGGTAACATTGGTTATTTTCATTGAAAGTTGGATAGAAATTGTTATTAAAGATACGGTCCTGAACTTTAGTTCTATATCTGTATCTGTCTTTTTCCTTCTGGCTAATTTCACTCAACATGATCCTCTCCATGTCCATCAATTTATAGGAAAATATCATAACTTCATTTTTCCTAACAGCTGCATAGTATTCCATTGTGTAGATGTACCAAAGTTTCTTTATTCAGTCATCAGTTCTCAGGCACACTGGTTGTTTCCAATTCTGGCTATTGTGAATAGTGCTGCTATGAAAATAAAGGTGCAGATGGTGTTTCTGCTATGTGTTTCTGGCTTTCTGGGTATATTACAAGGGGTATGATTGGATCAAATGGGAGCTCAATATCTAGTCTTTGGAGGAATGTCCACATTGTTTGCCAAAAAGGATGTAGCAGTCAACATTCCCAACAAAATGGATGAGTTCCTTTTTCCCCACATCCACGTCAGCACTAGTTGTTCTTGTTCTTTTGGATATTTGCCAGTCTCTGTGGTTTGAGATGACATTGCATTGTTGTTTATATTTGCATCTCTCTGATGATTAGTGATGATGAGCATATGTATTTTTTCATATGTCTTTTGGCCATTCGAATTTCTTCCTTGTCGAAGTTTCTGTTCATTTCTTCTCCCCTTTTTTTTTTTGATGGGGTTGGCTGCTTTCTTCTTGTAAAGTTCTACCAGTGCCTGATACATCCTGGATATGAACCCATTATCAGATAGGTATTGGTTGAATATCCTTTCCCATACTGTGAACTATCTTTGTATCTTGGTCACTGTTTCTTTTGAAGTGAAAAAGCCTTTTAGTTTTATGTAGTCCCATATGTTTATCTTTGCTTCTAGTTGCTTTGATAGTGGTGTTTTACATTTGACGATGCCTTTTTCTTCAATGTCGTGGAGGGTTTTTACTATATTTTGTTCTGCATACTTAATAGATTCAGGTCTGATATTGAAATCTTTGATCCATTTTGATCTGATTTTTTGTGCATGGAGTTAGACATAAGTCCAAATTTATTTTTTTGCATGTAACTGTCAAGTTTTCCCAACACCACTTATTGAAGAGGCTTTCCTTGCTCTATTGGCACTTTTTCTCCTTTATCAAAGATTAAATGATCATGTATTTTAATGGCTATATGGATACTAGACTCTAGTCCATAGATCCACAGATCTGTTTTTATTCCAATACCATGCTGTTTTAACTACTACTGCTTTATAGTACAGTTTTAGGTTGGGAAGGGTGATGCCTCCCATCTTCCTTTTCCCAAGGATTGCTTTAGCTATTCGTGGGGTTTATTTTTCTATACCAATTTCAGCAGCGTTTGGTCAATTTCTTTGAAGAATGTCATGGGTATCCTTATAGGGATTGTGTTGAATCTTATAAGCTCTAGGGAGTAGTACCATTTTGATAATGTTAATTCTGCCAATCCATGAGCAGGGAATGTGTTTCCATTTCCCCATGTCCTCTTTTATTTCTTGAAGCAGTACTTTGTAGTTTTCTTTGTACATGTCATTTATACTTTTTGTTAAGCTGATTCCTGGGTATTGGAATTTCTGTGGCACGATTCCTAGTGGGATCATTTTCTTAATATCTCTTTCTGCTCTTTCATTATCTATATATAGAAAAGCCACTGATTTTTCAGAATTGATTTTTTTTATGATTCTATTTATTTTTTTAAGTATTTTATTATACCACCGTGAGATATACAAATAAAAAGATATACAATTAAAAAGGTCATGTTTGGGTTTTGGTCTACAGTTCCTGACCCACGGCTGAACAAGAAGACCTCCAATACCTGAATAAACCCATCACCATCGAGGAAATAGAAACAGTAATTAAAAGTCTGCCCAAACACAAAAGCCCAGGTCCAGACGGTTCCCTAGTGAACTCTACCAAACCTTTAGGAGGACCTCTGCCGTCCTTTTCAAGCTCTTCCAGGAAATAGAAGAAACAGAAACACTCCCAAACAGCTTCTACATATCACCGATCCGGAGAGACAACAAAGAAAGAAAACTACAGAATATCCTGATACGATGCTAGATCTTCAACAAAATACTACAGTCAAAGTCTCAAGAGATTACATCAAAGGATTCGGGAGGGTGGTAGCAAAAAAAACATTATGAAAAGCATTGACAAGATCCACACCCTTCATGATTAAAACACCCAGGGGATTGAAGGGACTTTCCTCAAGTAGTTACGCCTCTACAAAGCCCAGTCTTCTAAAGGGGAAAAGTTGAAGCCTTCCCTGAGTCAGGGACAAGAAAGGCCTCTCCTTTTTATTCATTAGTCTGGAGTACTTGCCATCTCAGAGAAAAAAGGACATCAAGGGCTCAGATAGGCAGGAAGAGTCAGCTTCATTATTTGCAGATGACATGATATTATACCTACAGAATTGATTTTATACCCTGCCACTCTACTATATGTTTCTATTATTTCTAGGAGCATTTTTGGTTGAGAGCTTAGGGTTCTCTAGGTTTAATATCATGCCATCGTCCAAATAGCGATAGCTTAAATTCTTCCTTGCCTATATGGATGCCCTTAATGCACATTTCATCTCTGATTGCTATGCCAATTACTTCCAGTACCATATTGAATAGAAGTGGTGAGAGGGGCATCCTTGTCTTTCCCTTGAACTTAGGGTGAATGTTTTAAGTTTTTCCCCATTGAGGATGATCGCCAGCTGTGGGCTTTTGGTAGATAGGTCCTGACTATATTGAGGAAGGTTCCTTCAATACCCATTTTATGGAGGGTTTTTTCTGAGGAGGTGGCTGGATCTTATCAAAAGCTTTCTCTATGTCAATTGATATGATCATATGCTTTTTATTTTTTCCGTTATTGATATGATATATTATGTTGATTGATTTGTGGATGTTGAACCATCCTTGCATTCCCAGGATGAATCCTACTTGGTAATGATGTATCATCTTTTGATGAGTCTTTGGCTTTTGTTTGATAGCATTTTATTGAAGATCTTAGTTTGTGTTCATCAGGGAAATTGGTCTATAGTTTTCTTTTTTTGTGTTGTCTCTGCTAGCTTTGGGTATCAGGGTGATATGTGCCTCGTAGAATCTATTTGGGAGTTTCTGTTTCTTCTATTTCCTGTAATAGCTTGAACAGGATTGGCAGTAGGTCCGTTTGAATACACATTTTTCTCTAGTGCACATCAAACTTTCTCCAAGATAAATCACATGCTGAGCCATAAAACATACCTCAATAAAATAAAAAGATAGAAATTGTGTCAACTATCTTTTCAGACCTGATGCACTGAATATGGAAGTTAACCACACACAAAAACAGAGAGTCAAGACAAAGACCTGGAAACTGAAAAGCTCACTGCTGAACAACCAGTGGGTCACAGAAGAAATCAAAGGTTAAATCCAAAGATTCCTGGAAACAAATGAAATAGAAGACAGGAACTATAAAATCTTGTGGGATACAGTGAAAGCAGTGTTAAGAGGAAAGTTTATAGCTCTGAAAGCATTCATCACAAAAGAAGAAAGGGCCCACATAAATAACCTGACTTCACAGCTCAAAATATTAGAAAAAACCAACAAAAGGAGCCTAACCCAGGCAGAAAGAAGGAAATAATAAAACTTAGAGAGGAAATCAGTGAGCTGGAAACCCAAAAAACGATCCAAAAGATTAATGAAACCAAGAGCTGGTTTTTAGAAAAAATAAACAAGATCGACAAACCACTGGCAAGACTTGTAAGGATAGGTGTCGGGTCTGCTGCTGGGATCCCCGACAGTGTCAGGACAGAAGTTCTATTCTACCTCCTAGGAAACTAGGGGAAAGGATGAAAACTCACGAGTCTGGCACAGTTCCAAAAAGGCTTTTAATGGTACAAAAGCTCTACCACCGAATTCCAATATAATGAAAGAACTCTAGCTCTAGTCAAAACTTAGATCATACAAGAGAGCCTAAATTTCCCACCAAAGAGAGAGAGGATCTCACCCAAGAGGAGTCTTACCCAAAAGAAGGGAAAAAAGGCTAAGGGGCCTCAAGTCAGTCCCCTTATATACACCAAAGTAATCGGATCTGTGACAGTGAGGGTCCTGTCAACAAAGAACCCTAAACAGATTGTAGAAGGGCAGTGCCACACCCTATTACAGGTATAAACAAAGGTTCTGCCAAGGACTAATCTCTTCTTCTGAGATTATCTCTTATATAAAACACTGGAGAGAGAGAGATGGTATAAAATAATACATCTTAATTTCACGAGCTTCATGTAATCTAGATGGTACCCACAAGGTGCTTCTTATTTATTATCTGCACCAAGGTGATTCTGCGTATCTTGTTTTCCATATACTGAAAGGGTCATACTCACCTACTTGAGAGCAAACTAGTATGATCCTTCATATAATCTTCCTATATTCTCAACGTAGCCAAGGTGGTAGTCTCCTGGTAAATTCTAGCTGTTCCACACTGGGTGCAGTGGTTATAAAGAGGAGCTGTGCCCAATCTAGAAAACATAGAAGTCTTAGTAGATGTATAAGTCAGAAGTTATTCAGAGTCGAGGTGACTTCTGTAACTACCACACCCTCTAGCAGTGTTTACATAGAAGAGAGATCTCATTAGAATGAAACTTCGCTTAAGTAGATTTTGCTGTGAGTGGGTTAAACAGCAAAGTTCCCAAACTAGCTAAAACTGTCATCCAACAGACAGGGAAAGAGAGAACCCAAATAACATAATCAGAAATGAGAACAGGGACATCACAACAGAAACCACAGAAATCCAAAAGATCATCAGAAATTACTTTGAGAGTCTGTATGCTGCGAAACATGAGAACTTGGAAGAACTCTATAAATTCCTGAAGTCCTATAACCTACCATGGTTGAAACAAGAAGATCTGCAATACCTATAAGCCTATCACCATCGAGGAAATTGAAGCAGCAATTAAAAGTCTGCCCAAACACAAAAGCCCAGGTCCAGATGGATTCACTAGTGAATTATTCCAATACTTACCACTTTTTATTATGGATCATATCACATTCAGCTTAATTCTAACTCTTTGCTCAGAGTAAGAAGAGATGGATACAGAATAAAGACCTATCAAAATCTTTTAGGTATAGGAACAGTATATTTTATATCCCATGGATCCTAATAATCTGTCTTGCAGAAACTCTGTTAATGATTATTTAAATATATAATTTTAAGAAATTTTAACATGTTGTCTTTTTTAAGTATATGGCAGGACATATCTAATAACATTATGATTATAATTTATTCATTTTAAATGCTTAAAAATGAGACTAAGTTTCTGAAATAAGTTTCTGACTAAGTTAACCTGCATACATTATTGAAAGAACTTGCACTTCCAAAATGAAGTTGATTATAAAAACTTAAATAACCTGAGATAAGTGTATTATTATAGAGAAGTAGTGTAATCTGGTTGCTAGAGTATTTAATCTAGAAATAATTTAGTCTTTTGTTAAAGAAAAGTTATTCAATAGAAGAAAAATGACAAAATATTTCTTCCCAAATTAAATTATTAGTTTGATTTATCATTAAATATAAGAAATATAGGAATTCCATTACTATTAATTATGAGGGATTTTCTCTGAGTAAGTAATGCAATTCTGTATCTTTTAAATTATGTCATATCTTTCTTGACCATATTATGCATTACTAAAATCAAACTTTGTTGTCTATAAAATTAAGACTTGATTTTGAACTTCCTTCTCAGGGCTGAGTCAATCTTTCTACTACTTCTTAGGGTTGAACATTATTTTTCCAGTGTTCCAAAAAATATATTGGAGCAGCCATTCAGACCTGACTTCATAGGTTAGGCTATTTCCTTTGTCTGTCCCCTTGCTGCCAACATCTCCTATTTGCCCACTGTAGATAAGAATACCTATGATTTTTGTTTGGATATCGTTGAATAGAAGCTGTCAGAAAGAATTTGAACAGTTCAGTACTCCTGAAATGCAGTGTTCCCCTCTTCCTAGTCCTCATTATCTGCATTTCCCATATTCCATGCATTGGCATCTATGGTCAAATTCTGAAGTACGCTATTTAAACATCCGATCAAGTTTATAACTCTAGAAATATTGAGACAATTCTACCTATTTAACAGCATATTGCATATTGTCTTCAAAAAACAACTCCAGAAAGGTTATTACTTAGCTTTGTAGCCTACCCTTTATTTATTTTTAGTCTTTTGTATTACCTCCTAATTTTATTTTTCTGTCTGAGTTTTGTCAAGGTGGTGACTCTGAGTTATTAAGCTTTTGCTAGAACAAAATCCTTAAAATAAAGATAAAAGACGAATATAAACAATATAATAAGGAACTGTTTCTTCCATGGGAAACAAAGTATTTATATATTAGCACCATGTACATGGAAATCATTAATCATATTTAAAATGAAAAGTGGGAAATCCCCTGTTGAAGGAAACCTGAGCTTGCATAATCAGTTCCTAAGGATTCAAAACAAGAATGTATTAAGCTAAATTATCCCTTTAAAAATAATGTTCAATTTCTTTGTCATCATTTTCTGTATTCCATCATATATATCAAGTTTCTTTTCTATTATTGTTGAATGCTATATTCTTTTGAGTATTACGTTTTCTCAACCAATAGCTTTTGGGAACTCCAGGGTTAAGATTAACCCTAGTAGTCCTGCTATCATTATCATATCTGTCTGCCTTGATGAAAACACAGTCTCAGGAGAAATGTGAGAGACATATTATTATATTTTAAAATTCTGACATCGTGCAAGTTATAAAAGATTGAATGTGCAGTGTTTTCATATTCAGAAATGATACAAACACATTCAAAAATACTTTCAGTATATTGTATTTTCAAACACAAAATTAAAAAAAGTAATAAAGGGTTTATATACTGGGCAAGTTAATGATCCTGGCTTTCTCAGGATCTCTTTCTTTTTTTTTTTTTTTTTTTTCTTTCAAGAAATTCAGAAATATTAGGAACAAATAGTCCTCAAAATGCAGACTTTATACTGACCTATAGAAAATCAAAAGTGGCAGCACTTTAAAATCAGGATATAGATAAAATTTATAAATAATGTCAAATGAATAACTTATTGAATAATACTGCCAAGTGATTCATTGTGTAGCTTCTTTGTGTAATTAAATGCCAGCATGTGATTATAGTAATACATAAAATATTGGCTCTTGGTCTCGCTATATTTTTATTTTAATAGAAACAGAATTGTTTAAATTTTTAAGCTCAGGAAAATACTTATTGTAAATAAATATTAAACTCCAGACGGACAATAAATCAATTTCCAATAAAATAGAAGTAAAAATATATCACACTAGATGGAATGCAAGAAAAATTAAACTATCCAAGGATTTTAAAAAAAAAGAAAAAGTTATTTGAAATTTATCTGCCCCCCTCTCTGGAAGGGCAGAGAGATAGTCAAGCAGGTAAGGCACTTGTCTCACACACAGCTGCCTGCGTTCAATCACTTGGACTCAATATAGTTCCCAGGAGCATAGCCGGAGCATCACTGGGCATGGCTCCAAAACCAAAAAGAAGAATCTGTCCCATTTCAATTAGTTGAAAACTGTCATTAATGTTTTATACATAAAAAAGATGAATTCAGTATTTTTTAAAAATCATTTTCTAAAAAATCGTTTTTGAAATATATTCATGGTGGAGGATTTATTTTTTTACATCACACACACAATTTAGAAAAAAAAATACCAGTGTCACAAAGCCCCTCTGTTCCTTTCAGTCTTTCAATCTTATTTCATCTCATGCAATTCAAAAATTGCATTCAAAATCTCAATCTCCCTCCCTTCCCTGACTATGTAAAAATTTAGTTCTGTGGGGTCCAGAACAATAGTGCAGTAGGTAGGTGCCTTTTTTTCACAGTCTTTCTAGGCTCAGTACCCAGAACCCCATTTGGTCCCCTGAGTCAGCCAAGTGTAATCACTGAGTGCAAAGTTAGAAGTAAGCCCTGAACAAGGCTGTATTGTCAAATGCAAAAATATTCGGTTCTGTGGACCAACTATCCAGTTATGTTGTATTCGCCATTTTGCATTTAGATGGGCTGAATATCTAAAATTAAAATAGAATTTTGTGCACATTAAATATTTATTATTTTCTGAAATAAATGGAAATATATTTCCAGTAAATAGTCTTATAACATAATAAAATGAATGCCATTTTGCCTAGATAACTAAAGGATTAAATCAGAATAGTTCTGATTTATAAATATATCATATATATCTGAATTTTCATAGAGGTATAATGTTCTCAGACAAAATATTAGCAATGTGAAGGATCATAAAAAGTTTAGAAATGTCAGTTTAGTAGTGGAGAGATAGTATAGACATAAAGGCTCTTGTTTTGCATATCACTGATCCTGGCTTCAATCCTTGATAGCAGATAAGGTACCCAAAGGATCACCAAGGGTAATTCCTGAACACAAAACCAAAAAACAAAGCCACATAGCCCCTGGAAACTTTTTGGGTGTAACCGAACCACCTTTAACTTACAAATAAAATCATATTTATTTAGGTAGGTGTCAGGGAACCACTGGGGTCCCCAACAGTATCAGGACAGAAGTTCTCTTCTACTTCATTCCAGACCCAGAGCTAATCTGCAACCCTGGAAGAGATCCAGACCCATCTGCTTCAGACCCACAGCTGTGCTGCTGGGCGGCCCCACGTGGAAGCAACACATGGACCTGACTCCCAGTAAGGAGCTCGGCCAGGTACTGGCCGAGCCCAACATTGCTCCAAGGGTTTGCTCTCATGTGCGGGGAGAGACCACGCTGCCTGGATTCCGAGTGGAGATTTGGGCCCTGCCTTTTCCTCTGCCTCCATGCCAGTTGCCCCTGAAGGGGGCCCCACCCATGCCAGACCCACAGCTCTGTTAGTGTAAAGCGGCCAAGTGGCCGTGTGATATTTTTTAGATAATACTGATTTTAGCCTAAGGTCCTTCCCAAGATCTTTTACATTTATACATTGTGTACAGGTCTAGACAGGTTCTAACTGATACCAGTAAGCCTAGCAAGCGCCAGAGCAAACCACATCATGTGGTCGGTCATTCTCAACATCCAGACTACATAGTTCCTAGAGCTCCACCCAGAGAGAATCTGATCTTTCCCCTTTAAGTTTCATCAGTAAATGCTCAAGATGAGAGCTTTCTACTGAGTATACCACCTACATGGCAGAGCCTGGCAAGCTACTTGTGTTTTATTTATTTGTTATGTCAAAAACTAGTAACAATTATAGACCTCAATTCCTTGACCTGAAGAATGGTTTGAGGCTCTTTCTGTCACTGGAGCAGACAGATGCCCTTGGGTTACACTTGCTTGTGACAGGACTTATGGAGATGTTACTAGTGCCCACTTGAGCAAATCAATGAACAATGGGAAGACAGTGACAGTGACAGGTGTCAGGAACCACTGGGGTCCCCAACAGTATCAGGAAAGAAGTTCTATTCTACCTCCAAGGCAGCCAGGGAACTGATGAAAACTCACAAGTCCAGTGAGTTCCAAAAAGGCTTTTAATAGCACAATATCTCTATCACTACAATCCAATATAATGAAACAACTCTAGCTCTGGTCAGAACTTAGAATTTACGAGAGCCCAAGTCTCTCACCATAGAGGATCCCACCAGAAAGAGAGGCCCTACCAAAGAGGGTCCTACCAGAAATGAGTCCCCGCAAAGAGAGGTTCTCACCAGAAAGAGAGCCCTACCAAAAAGGGGAGAGTATCTCAAGTCAGTCCCCTTATATACACCAAAGTAATCCTAACTTCAGAGAGGGTCTTGTCAACAAAGAACCCTAAACAGCTTCTAGATAGTAGATGAGTGTAGAAAGGTGGTGCCACACCCTATTATACATATAAACAAACGATTAAACCCTTGTTTTATCTCAAGGACTAATCCCTTCTTCCAAGATTATGAGATTATCTCTTATGTAAAACACTGGAAAGAAAGAAAGAGAGGGGGCTGGTATAAAATAATACATCTTAATTTCATGGGCTTCATGTAATCTAGATGGTACCCACAGGGTTCTTATGTATTATCTGCACCAGGGTGATTCTGTATATCTTGTTCTCCTATACTGAAAGGGTCACACTCACCTGCTTGAGGGCAAACTAGTATGACCCTTCCTATAATCTTAAACGATAGCCTCTACATAGCCAGGGTGGTAGGCACCTGGTTAAATTCTAACTGTCCCATGCTGGGTTCAGTGGGTATAAATAGGAACTGTGCCCAATCTAGAAAACATGGAAGTCCTAGTAGATGTATAATAATAAGTCAGAAGTTACTCATTCAGAATCAAGGTGACTTCTGTAACTGCCACACCCTCCATCAGTGTTTACATAGGAGAGAGATCTCATTAATATGAACTCTGGCTTAAGAATATGAAAATTCTGTTTACATATTCTGTAAAGTTGTGAGTAGATAAAACAGCAAAACTCCCAAGCTAGTTAGTCCTGTCATCCAACAGGTATGGATTATCCAGAATATTCCTAAAACAACAAAAGCCAATATACAAAAGCTGGTTTACAGAGTTCTGAAAAGTTTTGGTTATTTGATTAGTCAGAATAAAATTGTTCTGTTTCAATCTGTTCCAGAGTTTAGGTTGCTGATTTCAAAGACCTTTATGACTCATCATATGTCTTTCAGTATTTTATAATACCACTTCATGCCTTTAAAGTGGAGAAGTTAGAAGAAATATAGACATTTCAAAATTCCTACAACCTTCAGGGTGGAATCAAGTGGAAAGAGAGATCCTGAATAGCCTGTAGGCTCTTTCTAGAAATCAAATAAATAAACATCCTGAATAGTATCTATTAGGCAAATATTATCCCATGCTAAAATCAAACAAAGGTAGTACCAAAACAAAGGAGAATTGCAGACGTGTATCTCAAAAAACACAAATGCAAGGACCCTCAACAAAATACTAGTAAATCAAGCTCAACAACACATCAAAAAGAGTGTAGAAAATGACCAAATGGGATTCATCCCAGGACAGTAAGGATAGTTTAACAAATGTGTCAATCCATATAATGCATTGTTCAGTCTTAAAAATAAAGGAAATTGTTTTTTAAAATATATCTACTATGATTGAAATAAGCTGAACATATAACATTTACATGAGAAAAACATTTCAAAATGAACCTTACAGTACCAACTTATTTTAATTTCTTTTCTATTTTTAATTGAATCACAGTGAGACACACAGTTACAAAGTTGTTCACCATTGGGTTTCAGTAATACAGTGTCCCAAACTCAGATTTTCAGCAATGTACATTTACCACCACCAATGTTCCCAGTTTCCCTCCTGCCACCCATTCCCCATCTCTGTTTATGGCAGGTACTTTTCTTCTTTTTCTCTGTCTCTGTCTCTTTGTCTCTCTCTCAAAAATAAAGGAAATTCTGACAAACAATTCAATATTGGTGAAACTTAAAAACATGTTATGCTAAATATGACACTCACAAATACTACATGGTTTTACTTACATGAGGTACCTAGTATAGTCAAATGCCTACACACAATAAATAAAATAGTAATTAGGGAACCAGTTTACATAAAGGAGAAATAGTTCAATGGGCATAAAGTTTTTATTTTTTTGTAACGAGTATATAGAAAAAGATTTTTGCTATTCTTACTTGAATTTTGAGCATATTCAAACAGATTAATATCTAGCAATTGCATTATTATTTATTGAGAATGTATAATAAACTACTTGATTGGAATAAAATCATTATCTCTCCTTTGAGAAATACATGGTTTAATAGAAAATAATATAAAGCAATCTTGAATGCAATTTTCCTACACAAAATCACCAATTCTTCCTCACACTTAGCACCCCTAAGTGATATAGGACCTCTTTGATTTTCTAAATTAGATCATTAGATTTAAATAATAGATAGTCTATTGTGTGAAGATTTATACTTAAAACAGTTCAAATATCTAACCTTTTCATTATGCTTACTTAGTTTTGAAGTCTCATTCTTGTTTTTTTTTTTCAAATTACTTACATATACTAGGCTGGCACTTATGGCATCAACTTAGCTCACATTATGAAACTCATTTCATTTACATTGTCTCAGAAGATATTTCAATTTCAGGAATAAACAAATCTCTGGGATTTTTGCTGATAATGGCATAATGCCAACTTTACAGCTTTGCAGCTTTGCTGGGAGCTTACACATGGCCTTTGTCTATGTGTAAATGAGCAAAAAGCTTTTTAGAAATTCAATCATTCTCACCAACTGCAACTTTCAACATTTCATAACAAAATCTTAAGTAATGGTTCAAAATGCATGCTGATCTTGATGACATATGCAAAGATGAGTAAAATCAATTTTGGCACCACAGGTGCAGGTTGCAATTTCAGATTAGTAGTATACAGACATGACTTTTTTACAGATTTAATGTTCTGAGCTCAGCATTTGTCATTTAATTGTGCTTTCATTAAAAAGTCAAATAATTTTAGAGATAAATAATGAAAGAATGTGTTTGACTAAAATATTATAGTTTTAGTTGAATTTCAGGTGTGAAAATTAAAGTAAACATTAAGGAAGGAAATATAATAATGGTTTGGGACTGAAAAATTAAAGTCACGTTAACTATTTGGTCAACATTTATATAGGAATCTTGATGACAAGAAGTTCTTTGTTTTTGGGTCACTTTCTGGGGTGCACTTAGGGTTTATGACTGGCTCTGGATTCAGGAGTCACACGTGGTGGGTCTCAGGGACCAGATGTGGTGCTTAGTATGGAATTGGGATTGGCTACATGCAAGGCAAGTATAATATCACTCACTGTATTATCTATGGCTCCCAGAAAAAGCTATTACTAGGAATAGTATGATACAATACAAAAAGCCTTTATTTGAGTAGTTTTTAATTTCCAGGTACTGGCCATATAAAATTAGTGACATATTGATTGCTGTTACAGTACACTGCTGCCCAGAGCCTTTGCATCTTGCCTGGAGTTACCTCCTGCAGGACGCTTTGTAGATAGGGGACTGAAAACAGTTTGGATCTCTGACTTTATGTGGCAGTATATATTACCATGTATTCTATGTTAGCTTGTATAAATATTTTTCTCTCCTGCTACGCAATCATAGTAGGACTAGATAGATCTTCACTTGATCACTTGATCACTTGACATCCTGTTATTCATTGATTTGCTCAGTGGGCACCAGTAATATTACCAGTATTTTATCTGGCTATGTTGTATCGCTAAGCAATTAGACCAGAGAGAAATGCTGTTTGCCTCAAGCAAGCAAGCGTGGCTCTCTAATAAGTCTAAAATACTAATCAACTGTGAAATAAAGATGAGAATCTTGTGAAGGCTAGGAGAAATATATACCTGTCTTTAGAATATCCATTGTTACAGATGCATGCCTTTGTCCTCTGAGATACAGTTCATCTCAGATGCCTTTCCCCATCTACCAAAGGGCTGGTGGATAACCAAGGGCTTATAGCCTTTGCTGGGGTGATATTAACATTCCAGTGGTGGGGGTCCTGGGAGAAGTTACCTGAGGGCTTTGACCCTAACAGGGCTGAAATATAATAAAAGCTGTAGCCTGCCTTCTTCCAGGCCTTTTCTCCTCCTCTTCTTCTTCTTCTTCACTCTCTGCCTCTGCTATCCTTTTCTCCGTTCTCCTCCATATTGGGCCTTAGTACATGGGAGCCTAGGATTCTAAATATACTCATGGCCGGGGCCCAGCTAAGAACCTAAAGTCTGTGGTTTTCCTGTTACTGGATTGTATATCAGAACAAGTGTGAGTAAAGCCTTTTAAAAACTGCTGAGTTTGTGAGTTTTTCTTTGTCCACCAGCCATCGATTCCCTGGGCAGAAGGGGTTCCCCTTACCCTGCTCCCAGATTTTTTCAGGAATTCAGTATACACCGACAGTTTCCCTTACATAATTCATGGTTTAAAATAAAATAGAATATAGACATATACATAGACATATTGTGAGTATATTTTCAAACCACAGTACAGAAAATATGAGCAACAAATGGAACTCTTTTTAAACGGAGGTGGTGTGGAGTTGGGAGCAAATGAGATCATGTGCATTAAGCATTGCTATTTTATAGACTAGATAATTCTACCCTTTCTGAAAATCTCTATAGGATATGTATCCAGAATTTATTATTGGAATTACAGAAAACTTTTTTTTAACTGAATGGAGGACTGTAAATGATCAGAAGAGCATTAACTTCTTATTTTTAGAGAGTAAAATACCTTCATTTCATAATACATAAAAATTGGATGTGAGTACAGGCCCAGTTCCACAGCTCCTGAAGTTTTGCTTGCTATCACAACCTGCCATGTAGACTCTGGTCTCCTGACTGGCAACTCCTGGCCTTTTTTTAAATTGAGGAGCAAGTGGATACTCCTTCCTTCAAAGTAGGCCCAGCAGCCTCCGTGGGGTCCACTTCAACTGGGCCCAGTTCCATAGCTTGAATTTCAGACTACTCACAGTTACATGTCCTCTCACTGAGTGAAGATGGCAAGGAAAGGAACAGAGCAATAACCAGACTAATTCCTCAGAGTCCAAAGGAGGCTAATGACCACGATTTACTCTCAGCATTGCAGGGACTAGCAAACCCAATGGAAAAGCCCCCAGGCTCAATACACAGGTATAAGAAAACAGAAGACTATCAGCACCAGTCAACCTAGTAAATCCTCAGGCAATGACTTTGTTGACACCATTGTGAGGAGCTTTAATGAGCTCAAACAAATGTAATCAAACCAAGGTAATCAAGCAAAGCACAAAAAATGTTGAGAGTTGAAATGAGAAAATAAGCAGAGGAGTATGGAAGGTGTCATAAACACACACACACACACACACACACACATACACACTTGGGGCCAGAGCAATATCACAGCGGGTAGGGCGTTTGCCTTGTATAACACCGACCAGGTCCGATCCTCGGCATCCCATATGGTCCCCGAGCACAGCCAGGAGTAATTCCTGAGTGAAGAGCCAGCAGTCACCCTGAGCATCGCTGGGGTTAACCCAAAAAACAAAAAAAAAAAAACACCTCTCAATATATGAAGTTCTAGCCCTGGCCCTCCACCCCAGCAGAGCCTTGCAACAAGCCAGACGACCCCCACTCCATGAGGGCCTCCATTTCCCACATCCAGACTTCTCTCTCGTCAGAACTCCACCCAGCAGACCAGCCTATCACAGCCGTGGTTCATCAATAAATGCTGGACTTGGAGATGACTACAAGAGTATGCTACCCTCACGGCAGAGCCTGGCAAGCTACCTGTGTTGTATTTGATATGCCAAATACCAGTAACAATTATAGACCTCATTCCAGAATGGATTGAGCCTCTTTATGTTCCTGGAACAAGCAGATGCCCTTGGGCTCTACTAGCATGAGACAGGACATATGGAGATGTTACTGGGGCCCACTCGAGCAAATCGATGATGAATGGGAAGACAGTGATACAGTGATACGAAGTTCTGAGCAGCAGATTAACAACAGCTACCAGAGATCAAGGCACTCCAAGATGAAATAGAGGAAAATGCTAGAATACAGCAGAAGGTGGAAAATAGTCCTGAGGATTGGTACATAGTTGGATGCATGCCTTAAGTGCTGGGGGCATAGGAAGTTGGGAAGAAGAGACCACTATGACAAAAAGAGTTGAAATTATCACTCTGGATAAGAACTGTGAGCTGAAAATAGGTAAAGTGCTGGATATGATAACCTCTCAGTATCTGTATAGCAAACCATAATTCAAAGAGAGAGAGAGAGAGAAGAGAATTGAGCAATATCTATAATATTTACTAAATTAAAGCCAATTTACCTTCCTTAGTATAAAACACCCTTTTATACTTCATTAGGCCTACTCATAAATCCTCTTAAATTTTTCTTAACTCTCTTTACTATCACTAATTTTAAATTTATATCTATTTTATGTAAATCTTAAAATGTATTAGCACAGAATTATTCATAACATCAAATTTTAATTTACAAATCAGTAAGACATTACTTTTGAAAGCAAAATTTGCTTTATAAATTATCTCTGATTTACTATCGTGGAATTAAAGGAATTTAGATCTATTCACTTATATGTGTAGGTGTCACCATTTCCACAATTAAAGTGGAGGAAGATCTATTCCAACTAGGAGATAAGTAAAAAAGAAGCATAGTAAGAGAGTAACAAAAGGTCAAAGTCATCAAAACTGTAGATTGTTGTCTAGAGAACAGAGAAAACCTGAGGTGTGGGAGGGTCCATGGGACACTGATGGAGGAAATGGGCTCTCTGGGGGGTAGTTTTGATGTAGAATATATACTCATGAAAACTATGAGTAACAATATTGTAAATCCAAGTACCTAAATAAAAATAGATTAAAAGTAACAAAAATACAAATTGTTTGACTAAAACACCTAAAAATTTTCAGTTTCTTTTTTTTTTTAAATTTTCAGTTTCTTAAAACTACCAAATTTCAGCAAAAGATATCAACTTTATTAGCAAAAAACATTTTCAGTTAATTGATACATACAATTATTTAATTTGGTCAATAAGCATATTTATTAATAATTTAAAATGATCCAACCAATTTCCTGTTGATATGTTTTAAACAATTGAATTATAATCATATATTTGTTACTGGACCATTCTTCTTTTCCCTTTTGCTCTTGTATATTTTTTCAATCATATCTGTTCATAACAGTTTCAATATTTTATATATTCAGGATTCTTTGGCTATCATGTCTTTTTAAGTTTCCTTGAAGTAGTAGTTTATGAGATTTTATATTTTAGGATACAATTTCATATGTACTTAAAATATGTGCTGTCACACCACACCTATTACCAAAGTGCCAATATCATCATAATTTATTTTTAAATGATTTGACATCATATATTTCTGTTCATATAATTTAAATTCATATGATAATATCTAAACTCTTTTTTTTTGTTTAAGTATTTTATTATACCACCGTGAGATATACAATTACAAAGATATACAATTACAAAGTTCATATTTAGGTTTTGGTCATACAGTGTTCCAGCACCCATCCCTCCACCAGTGCCCATCTCCCACCACCAATGTCCCCGGTTCCCTCCCTCCTCCCCCAGCCCACCTCCATGGCAGGTTCTTTATTTCTTTCTCTTTCTCTCAATCTCTTTCTCTTTCCCTTCCCTTCCAGACTATGGATTACAGAGCATACATTAAAGGGTTGTCATGTGTATCTTTTTGCCTGTATTTAATGCTCATTTCTAGATTGGTATTAGTACTTTTGACAATTGTTAGCACACTGTTCCATTTTCTGTCTTACGTAGCCTCTGACTCCTGCTCCCCTTTGACCCAGCCATACCGCTCTTGGGAATATACCCTGGAAAGCCAAAAACACACAGCGGAAACACAATCCACACTTTTATTTTCATAGCAGCACTATTCACAATAGCCAGAACCTGGAAACAACCAGTATGCCCGAGAACTGATGACTGGATAAAGAAACTGTGGTACATCTACACAATAGAATACTATGCAGCTGTCAGAAAAAATGAAGTTATGAAATTTTGCTATAAATGGATGGATATGGAAAGAATCATGTTGAGCGAAATTAGTCAGAAGGAAAGAGAGAGACATAGAATGACTGCATTTATTTGCATGACATAAAAATACTCGGTGATCTTACCGAAAGTGGAAATTACCACAAGGTGTGGGAGTCAGAGGTTAGTTTAGATAGAGAAGGGAACATGTGTGAATAAATGTCTAAAGTTCTGATGCTAACATAGAACTGAGCATTAAATACAGACAAAAAAATGCAAGTGATGGCTTCTAAGTGTACGTAGTGCAACCCACAATGTGTGGGAGAAGGAGGAGAGAGAGAGGGAGAGGAGAGGAGATAAAGAACCTGCCATTTAGGCAGGATGTGGGAGGGGGAGGGAATTGGGGACATGGGTGGTGGCTGGGGGGCACTGGTGGAGGGCGGGGTGCTGGAACACTGTGTGACCGAAACCCCCAAGCGTGAACAGCATTGTAATTGTATATCTCACGGTGGTATAATAAAATGTTAAAAAAAAAGATAATATCTAAACTCTTTACCAAAGCTTTCAGCCCCATTGGTTATCTGACACTTAGATTTTGCCAGCGTATCTCATCTGTTCATTTCTTATTTACCTTGTCTTTATTCATTTGTATTTTTAGTCCTTTCCAGAAAAGAATAATATTCTCTTTCTAAAGTTTTTATATTATTTTCTCTGCCTGATTTTTTTCTTGCTTCTTCACTAAGCTTTTTCCTTTTTATATGAAATATTCTCACCTTAGATAAACATTGTCTATCGAGACAAGAATAATTTCTGATTCTCTATCAATCTTTTTATTAATTTCATTTTCAACATTCATCAAGTTTCTCTCAATTTGTGTATCAGGCTATGTACTTATTATATAACTACCTGTAGTATGAATTTTTTGAGGAAAAGACACTGGTCTGCTAGCTGAACATTCCCTCACCAGTGGGTTTAGCATATAGCATGTACTTCTTATATATATATATATTTCTCATTCTATATAATCAAAATTTAAATGCAATATTTGGAGAAATAAAATAAATTGCAAGCAAATTGACTCATAATATAAAATATTGGATTCTACAATCTATCGTATCAAAATAATATGCTTTATATAAAGAGAATTTCATCAATAGGTAACTAAGTAAATGATTTATTAAGCAATACAAAAGTAATATTGGTTTACTGAAAGATATCATAAAGAAATTAAATTGACTAGCTTTATCCCAATAGGGATGTAGCCCTGATTAGATTTTCAAACCATGTGTAGAGTTACTGCTTTATAAATAGCTCATATATTTAAAATATTCTACCTTAAATACAGAAAACAAGTTGAAGGGTATTATGGATTAGAGAAAAATACTGTATTACAAGTGTGTACATTAAAATTTATTTGTCTTGTTGTTTGTGTTGTTTTGTTTTGGGGTCACTCACATAGTTTTCAGGGCTTACTCCTGGCTCTGCATTTATTCAAGGAATCAATCCTGGTGGGGCTCAGGGGGCCGTATATGAATGAGTACTGAACCGGGGTCAGCTGCATGCAAGGCAAATGCCCTACTTGCTGGTCCCCAGAGTTAAGAGTTTCCTGAACAACGTTCTTTAAAAAGGATATCACTTCAATGAAATGATGTGATATAACTAAATTGTTTCTAGGCTATGTTATATAACTCTATTTTGGCCTTTTGACTTTAACTCTTTGCATATCAAAACAAAAATGACAAGTAGGGTAGTACAGGTAAAATTGGTGTAAGAGTTAATAACAGAATAAAAATAAAAAAATACATAAAAATGAGGGCATGTGAAATAATAAATTAATGCAGGCAAGTAAATTTATTTGAAATAAGCACAGGACTGGAGATATATACAAGCAATAAAGCACTTGTCAGGCACACTGCTGACCTCAGTTCAATACCTGGCACCACATATCATTGCTCAATCACCAAGGAGTGACTCCTGAACACAATGCACTCTGGATATGCTTCTAATTTCCCTCTCTTGAAATAATGTATTTATGTTTGCAATGTAAAAACATGGATATTAGGTAAGGAAGGATTAATAGTTCATTAAGAGTGGCAGAGAAAATCAGAGGAATTCAGTCTTTATGTTGTAACGGTAAAAGTGAAACTGATAAAGGCAATAAAGTTTTGTTAATAAAATCATAATGTGAGGCAAAGATAAAGTAGTCCCATTCCAATTCTTAATTATAACTACTTTACATATAGTATATTTAATTTTGAACTCTGTATTTTTAATATTATAATCATCCACACCAACCCTGCAGCAGTTTTTTTTTTCAATCCGGCCAAGGTATGCTGAACCAGAGACTCTCAGACATGTGGCAGAGTTGCTCCTTGCTCTCCCTGTGCCCAGCCGCTCATGAGGCACCCGGGAGGCATGGCGGAGTTCTAGCCCTGGCCTGCCACCCCAGCAGAGCCTCACAACAAGCCAGACAACCCCCCCGACTCCATGGGGGCCGCCATCTTCCACATTTGGACTTCCATCTCGTCACAACTCCACCCAGCAGACCAGACTATCACAGCCTGGCTTGCGCAACTGCTAGTAGCCACGTGGTTCATCAATAAATGCTTGATTCAGAGGTGACTACAAGAGTATGCCACCCGCACGGCAAGCCTGGCAAGCTGCTCGTGTTGTATTTGATATGCCAAATACCAGTAACATTTATATTAGGTCATTCCCATGACCTGATATAATGGTTTGAGGCTCTTTATGTTCCTGGAGCAAGCGGGTGCCTTTGGGTTCTACTAGCATGAGACAGGACATATGGAGATATTCCTGTTGCCCATTCTAGCAAATAGATGATGAGCGGGAAGATAGTGATAGTGATAGTGAATAAAAACTAGAAGCATATCTAGAAGGTAAAAATGTATGGGAAGTGGTATGGACCAAAAGCATGCATTAGTGTAAATTAGGAGACTAAGTAGGTATACAGTATAGAAAGAAAGTTCAGAGGACAAATAGACTGCAATGTTTTTCAAAAGTTGAATGATCTCATTTCATTGTATCTAAAAAATCACTTTATTTTTTGAGGTAATGTTGATTTATAGCAATGCAGTGCTATATTCTCATGAGCCTTTAAAACGTTTTCACAAATTACCTACACAAACATACCAATATCCCTCCACTGCAGTTAGCCCTCCTCCTCTGTTTCAGCATTTTTTCCTCCTCTGATTCCTTCAGTTCTGTGATCTGAATCTAAGGATTTTTTTCATTTTCTTTTAGTCTTTTTCTTTGCTTTGTTTTCTCCATATCCCACTCATGAAGGGGCTCAGACCTCTCATATTCCGTTGACTTATTTAACTTAAAATCACTGCTTTCAATTACGTGATTATTGTTTAAAAATGTAATAGGGTAAAAATAACTTCTAATATGTCAAGCCAAAATGGCTGCAGTGATAGTGGAGGGGGTGAGACCTTGCATGAAGCTGACTGCAGTTTTATCTCAGCAAAGAGCCAAGAGTAAGTTCGGAGAATAGTTGGGAATGCTCAGAGCACACCCTTTCCCCCTCCCTACAATAAAATATTAAGAAAGGTTATAGTAGCAATAGTTCCAGCAAGAATAGAATCTTTGAGGAATAAAGTTTTTTCCTTTATATGAGATGTATTAAGATAAAATACATATATAATACTATGACACCCAAGAATAGAAGCTTGGAAAATAAATATTATCATCCATATCAAATAACTAGCAATGCATGAGATACATATCAACTTAATAATTATTATCAAAGTTCAGGGTAAAATATATAATTAATAGGATTTGAAATGAAATATGTTGGGTTGGGCTGTCTAAGTTATAATTGTTTAAAATAATTCATTGTATTCTAGCTTACTTATTCCTATATATTATATCATTATAGCTATGCATTATGATGATGCACAGAGTGTGCTTAAGAGAAAACTATAAAAATATATACCGTATTGAGTTATTCTGAGAACCTGGAACTGAAAGGAGAAAATGGTTTACAAATGTACAAGAGAAGCTGTCTGAAGTAAAGTCCTTTTTCTACTAAAGTATTATGTTAATTTGTCTAAATTTTATATACTTTCTGTATTACTAAAATATATTTAAAATCTAGCAAAAAATTTATATGGTCTTATATTCTCACAGGAAACCATGTTAGATGAGGAATAAATGCCATTGTCATGAAGTTATGAGAAAAGCCTTAGCTATTTACTAACAATTAGATCTGTATTGATCTTACAGTTTAACGTTTTTGACAAAAATGATTTTAATTTTCACAACACAATTCTATTTTAGAGATGAAAAAGCACAAGGTGAGGAAATTCTAGTGGAATATTAACATCACAGAAAAGCAAATGGTATAATGACACACAGTTTAGTAATATTCTAAGTCCTGTGACTTATTTATTTGACTATCTATCTATCTATCTATCTATCTATCTATCTATCTATCTATCTATCTATCTATCTATCTATCTATCTATCTATCTATCTATCTATCTATCTATCTATCTATCTATCTATCTATCTATCTATCTATCTATCTATCTATCTATCTATCTATCTATCTATCTATCATCTATCATCTATCTATCTATCATCTATCTATTTATACTATTGAATCACTGTGACAAACATAGATACAGAGCTGTTCATGTTGGGCTTCAGGTACACAATATCTAACACTCATGTCTTCACTAGTGTGCATTTCCTGTCACCACTGTCCCAGTTTCCCCTCCCTCCACCCTTGTCCCCTCATGCCACCTGTCTTTGTGGCAGGGGCTTTCCTTTCTGTGTCTCTATCTCTGTCTCTGTCTCTCTCTTGCTCACTCTCTCTATTTTTCTCTCTCTCTCACACACAAATACATGCTCTGTGCCTTGTATTGCTTAAACAGACTTAAAATATCAAGGTACTGAAGTGCACATATCACTTGTATCACTTGTCTTCCCGTTCATCATCGATTTACTCAAGTGGGCACCAGTAACATCTCCATATGTTCTGTCTCAAAGAAGGGCATCTGCTTGCTCCATGAACATAAAGAGCCTCAAACCATTCCATCGTGTCATGGGAATGAGGTCTATAATTGTTACTGGTATTTGGCATATCAAATATGACACAGGTAACTTGCCAAGCTCTGTCGTGCAGGTGGCATACTCTTCTAGTCACCTCTGATCTCCAGCATTTATTGATGAACCACGTGGCTGCTTGAGACCTTGTGAGCTGGGCTGTGATCAGCTCTTCTGCTGGGTGGAGTTCTGATGAGAGGGAGTCCGGAAAATGATGCCCCTCATGGAGTGGGGGGTCATGTGGCTTCTTGCAAGGCTCTGCTGGGGTGGTGGGCCAGGGCTAGAATGTGCCATCCCTCCCGGGCACCTCGTGAGCTGGTGGGCACAGAGAGAACCGGTAGCAGCTCTGCCCCATGTCTGTGAGTCTCTGGATCAGCATACCTGGGCCAGACTTGAAAAAGACTGCTGCAGGGTGGGTCTCAACGAAATGGGCTGTGATCAGCTTTTCTGCTGGGTGGAGTTCTGATGAAAGGGAAGTCTGGATGTGGAAAATGGCGGCCCTCAAGGAGTAGGGGGTTGTCTGACTTCTTGTGAGGCTCTGCTGCGGTGGTGGGCCAGGGCTAGAAGCCACCATCCCTCCCGGGCACCAGTGTGAGCCACTGGACACAGAGAGAGCCTGCAGCACTTACCCATGGCTGAGTCTCTCAGCCAATCAGACAGAGGGATCAAAGCACACATAAAATAATCCAAAATGGTGTATGTTATCAAAGCATCATGATAAACAGCAGCTCATTAATAGCAGCACTACCCATGCTTAGATTTTGACTCTGAGAGTTTTCAGTATAAAAACCCTGTCTAAGAACAAATTGAAAGCCTGTAACAATACAAGGCCAATTTTATTTTACTTACTTTATTACTTGCTAATAGCAATGTTTTAGTAGGAAATCTGGAACTTTAGCCATATTCTCACCTGAAAGAAATTCTGTAGAGTCTTTTTATAGAAACAGATTTTGTTACAGCTAAATTGCATTAATTTAACCAGATTGGTTGTAAAAATGTAATCCTTATAAAAACATGGCTTAAAACTTAAGTATATATGATTTTACATAACAAATATTGTAATGAATGTAATTTTTTATTTTTTATTGCCACCACCCTCTGGAGGTAAGCATACAGAGGTTACAAATCAATAACTCTCAACAATATTAATAGCAGTTTTTGTATTCCAGGAATACTTTTTACCTTGATTAACAAATGGGCTTAGATGAGAACTAATTTATGTTTCCAGGATACAGAATATATTTAAATTTAAGTTGAATTACACAGTAAATATTTGCCAACCTCTTTCTCAGACAGGCAACTTTATAGTACATGGGTTTATTTTCTCAAATTCCCCATGTAAAAATAAGTATACCATGCTTTTAAGATTTTGTAATTTACTAATACTGAAGCTATACTTTTTTAGTCAGAGACAAATTAAAAAAACATAAAGCACATTTCATCGTTCTACAGCTAAAGATATTCTTGAAAATTTTAATTCCAAAATACTCCAAGGGAGTGCTTGAGCATGAATTGTAAAGAGAAGTATTTTAGAGAAAATAAGATGTTTTACAACATTTCAAAAAATATTTCAAAAAATATTTAACATTAATCCATATCTACAAGTCATATGGTTATAGTAATTTTGGTAATACTTATTTCATATAGATTTATAATATCAGAGTTTAGCCAAAATTTATTTCACCTGTGTTCTGATTATTATTTATTCTCTAAAATTGATGAGTATCATGTATAAATTAACTTTACTAGGGAAAAATAACTAACCAACAATAGATAAAATGATATGATTTAAAAATCAATTATCACCTGTTTACTTTGATAGTATGCTTTTCTTTGAAATGGTGTTATTTTAATAAATATCTAGCAATGGATATTTAAAAATGTTAAAAATAATAATGAGTTTGAAGTCTACCAAAGTGGCAGACTATATCATAGCTTAAGACTTCTATTAAACAAGGAAAAGTAAAAATCAATTATTGAATTTCACTATTTTGGCAAAATATCATTAAACAGCATGTTGCTCATGAAATAGAGAACAAAATAAAGCAAGCCAGCATGTTTCCATAAAAACTAGCTGACAAAATACGACACCAACAGAGCTAAATGCTCCTGGCCAACCTAAGTAGTCTATGGAATGAATGGTGGTAGAATGCGATTTACAATTTGATTGGCAGGCTTAGATTTTCAGAGATGCTGCTTACTGTCTGTTCTTTCACCATATTGTAATGAACAAAAATAATATCTTGAAACATCTGTGTCATCATTAAAACTCATTTTAGGTCAGTAGTATGTCACAGATCCATTAAGACATTAAAACAGAAACTGCGATCATGCCACTTGTTCAACTTCTTGAGCTGTAGGGTTATTACATTTCTTAGGTCTGCCATTAACAAAACAATCCTATATATACCCTGAACTAACAAATATTTGGGACACTTTCATTAAGTGGCAGTCAAATAAATTGTAGAGATGGATTGGAAAAAAAATGATTGCTTCTATATGCAAAACTGAGAACAACTGAAATCAAGATAGAAAAATGAAATTCTATGAGGACATGCCTAAGCATAATTTTAAGCAACAGAGCATAGCCAATGACTGCTGGGAAACCATAGCAACAGCAGGCCAAGCTGGTATGTTAGTAATCTGAAATGGGATGGTTCTTGTAAAGGGAAGTCTGTGCTGAGCTATAAGCAGGATCAAGGCTCAATGCACAAAACAAGCACACTTATCTTAAAGAAAGGAATGCAGGGAGATTATACTACTATAATAGATGTCTGCTACATTAAAATATTATTAAATAAGAATCACAATTGAGCATCTGTACATTTGTAATCTACATATCGAAATTGCTATGTAATGAAATAATTTAGTATTTCAGTAGTTTATTTCTTCGAAAGTCATTTAAAGAAAAATACACTTATAAAAATAATAAGCTTACTAAAAAAATCCCAATATATACCATCTATGATAAGTGACAAAGAATTTTATTTGGTAATCTAACTACAAATTGAAGGTATAAAAGAATGCAAAAAACAGGGCTTTCTTAGGTATTGGGCAAAAGAGAGATTGAAAATATTTAAATAAAATACTGCACATAAGAAATTAAACATCAAGCATAAATACTATAAAAGAAAATATGGCTAAAGTTAAAAGATACCCTGTTGCAGGACAGCTAAAAGCCTAAAAGCCTCTGCATCTGCCCTGGATTGCCTCCTGCAGATCACTTGGTAGATAGGGGGTAGTTTAAATGTGGCAGTTTATCTGACCTTGTATTCTGTACTGACTGGTATAAATATTCTCTCATGCTATCACAATCATCGTGGGACTAGCTAGATCTTACCAGCATATTTGCCTGGCCACGCTGGATCTCTAAGTAATTAGACCAGAGAGAAATGCTGTTTGCCTCCAAGCAAGCAAGCATGGCTCCCTGAATACTCAAAGGCAACTAAAATACAAAACTACCATGAAGTAGATGAGACTCTTGTGAAGACTTGGAGAAATATTTAACTGGCATTGGTATAGTCTTTGGTACAGAGACATGCCATCTCAGAAACCCTGTTCTCTACCCTATAAAGGCATTTCCAGGCAGATCTTGGCTCAAAACATTAGCATATAAAAGGGCCTAAGTGAGGTGCTGGGAGAAATTACCTGAAGGCCTTTGACCCTCCCCTGCTTCTCATAATAGTGGGAGGCCTGAATTGCAGGGGTATAAAACTAGACTGTTTCCTCTCTTGCTCTCTCTTTTTATGAGCTCTCTCTTTGAGGGCTCACACTCTTCTTGGGAGACTTGTCTTTCTCTCCTCTCTACAGGGCCTTAACACGTGGTGGCCGCCATCTTGGCCTACACGTGGCTGGGGTTCTAGCCAGGAATCCTAAACACAGGGTTTTTCCTATTGCTGATTTGTATGCCTAAACCTGTGATAAGTAAAGCATTTTAAAACTGCATCAGATTCCTGAGTCTTCATCCATTCCTGCTGGGCTTCAGAGGTAGAAGGGAACTCGCTTCCCGGCACTGTTGGGGACCCCAGCGGTATCCCCGACAATACCCTACTAAGTGGGAAAAATATTTGCACATCATTTATCTGACAAAAGAACTAATGACCAGGATGCACAAAGTCCAAACGAAACTAAACTGAAGATATAAATAACTGAGTCAAAATATTAGGAGAGGAGCTGAACAGACACTAAGCCCCCAAAATATACAGATGGTAGGCAATCATATGGAAACATGTTCAGTATCATTGTTCATTAGGTAAATACAAATCAAACCAACAATGAGGGGCTGAAACACATCTACTGTTCTGACATGCCTAGCTGACTATCCTAATTTACTATCTAACTGTATTTGCACTATTCTTGCCACTGTCCTGGGTTATGTCCTCAGTACCTCATATTCTCTGAGCCTGCCAGGAATGATCTTTAAACTTAGAGTCAGGCGTAAGTGCTGACCATAGACAATAATAGTGTGACTACCCAGACAAAACAAAATCAACAGACAATGAAATGTGACTTATATTAGTGGGAACGGCCTTTAACAAAAAGCGCAGAAACAAACAAACAAGCAAAATGCTGGTCAAAATGTGGTGAAAACTGAACACACATCTCTATTAGGTTTGCAGACTGTTTCTGCCTCCTTGGAAAAAGGGTATAGAGAAATCAAAATTTATAGCAGAATTTCCACATGATCTGGTAATCAGCTCTGTAACCTCTATTCAAAGAGTACAAACCATGAGTTGAAAGTGATATAAATGCTTTGAAAAGTCAAAATCTGGAAACATCCCATGCAACCTAAAAATCAATTTTCAATGAGAGTAATTTTGGTGTATATACAAACAACAGAATCCTAATCAGCTATAATAAAATATGAAAATTTGCATTTCACTATAATCTGGAGGGTGCCATTTTAGTATAAGTCTTAGATGCAATAGGACAGATGTTGGAGAATATAATTCATAGGTTGATATAAAGAAACAGTGCAAAGAAATAGACAAAATCAAAAAAATCAAAACCAGACTGTCAACAAAACTGAATTTACTAAGTGAGGGAGAAGTGGGGAGCGGGAAGGAAGAGAATGGACAAGAGAAGACATAGGTACGAGGTATAGGGATATTGGCATTTTGCATGTCCACTAGCTGTGATTATATTTTATGCCTCAGGAAAACTATTAAAGGGCCAGAGAACACAATGATTAAGATCCTCATTTGCAACTGGTTCTGGTTTGATCCTGAGAATCACCCTGGATATTTCTCTGATTCTGAGAACAGCATGAGTAAGCCCTGATCCAGAATATAATAAAAGATGATGCATTTATAAAATTAATTGACACTCATATCTAGAAGAAAGAACACAAGGGGCATATAAAATAAAGAAATGAAAACACTAAGATGAAATCATGAAATTTACATGCAGTGGATGGACATGGAGACTACCATGCTGAGTGAAATTAGAAGGAAAAGGACAGATATAGAATGACTGCATTCACTAATGGGATATAAATATATACCTGTATTCTACTAAGTGGGGAAATAGTAATGCCAGACTAGAACTCACCATTGAATATACACAAAGGAAAAACCCTAAATGTCTGAAGGGCAAGTCACATTGTGTACAAGGAGAGAGATACAGAGACAGAGACAGAGATAGAGACTAAGAGAGGGAGAGAGAAAAATAAAAAGGTGTCTGCTATAGAGGCTGGTGGGGGTGGGTGGGAGGAATGTATGGGACATTGGTGGTGGGAATGGGCCACACTGGTAGAGGATGGATGCTGGAACAATATATGACTCAGAACCAATTATGAACACTTTTGTAATTGTATCTCCATGGTGCCAAATAAAATTAAAAAAACACTAAAACTCATTTTATAGTTCGCAAAGGAAAATACTTTCTTCTTTCACGTCTAATTTATTTATTATGAGCATAATGTAAATCAAAACCACTGACCACTATAAAAGAAAACATATTCTATATTTCCTGCCATACTATTCTTGTTAATATTTTAAAGTTAGTCTTTACATTTCCAACATAAATTAGTTGTAGATCTGAGGACATATTTTAGCCAGGTAAATAGATCCATAGAAATAGACCTTTGAAGAAGGAAAATGGAAAACAGAATTTTCATGCCAAATGTGCTTAACACAATAGTATTTTATTTGACACATTTCTATGCCATCAGTAATGCAGAAATATCACATGAAAATGATTATTAATGAGATTAAAGGAAGTTGAGGGAAATTTTTTCTAATATGATAAAAAGAAGCATTATAGATTGTTAAATATCGCTTTTATCACTTGCCTTCCCATTGTTTATTGATTTACTCTAGTGGGCACCAGTAACGTCTCCATTCATTGGGAATGAGGTCCATTATTGTTACTGTTTTTGGCATATCAAATACATCACAGGTAGCTTGCCAGGCTCCGCTGTGGCTCTGGGTTCATCCCAGGGGATCCAGTAATTTTCTATGTCAGACCATCAACCATCTAAAATATACAGTTATACACAATGTTTTAATAAAATAAGTATTGAAAAATTAATTAGTGTCAATATTGACTAGTATTTGAAGAGTAAAATTGACTCTAATGAGCAAAGCCCTGGTTCCTACAGGCACCACACAAGGATGGTTCTGGTGGTTGCCAGCATTAAATAACTGAGCAGCCACACATTATCTGATTTAAACATATATATATATATATGTATGTATATATATATATATATCATAACCAATTTTCTTTAAGCAGCTTTTAATAAAGTAGAATAGAAGTGAAAGTATTTCTCTGGAACTGAAGTAGAACAATTAGGTTCTAAATAGTCTACCTATTAATGACAAAGTCTTGAGGAAAATACTTCACTTTATGCCTTTACATTTGTGTGCTTTTTTTTTCAAAAGTTATTTCCATTATATTGGTCATAAAAGTGGAGATTTAGCACAATGGATGGGTAAAAGGATGACAGATTAATGAAGAATTGTAGGTTAATATTTAATTTTAAGCAGTCTGAGTGCCTCAATATACATGAGAAAATGAATAATGTAATTAGAATTGCATAAAAGAAAGATTCAACTACAAACCAATGTGCTGATTGTACTGTTAACCCCCAAAAATGTAGTTTGCTACCACAACTAAATTATAGCACACTTAGGAATATTTTATTTTTTTTTTATTGTTTTATAATATTTTATTGTACCACCATGAGATATACAGTTATAAATATGTTCATGTTTGGGTTTCAGTCATATATTGTTCCAGAACCACCCCTCCAAGGGTGCCCATTTCCCACCACTAATGACCCCATTCCCTCCCTCACAAGCCTGCCTTTATGGCAGGTTCTTTATCTCTTTTCTCTCTTTCTCATTCTCTTTTCCTTCTCTTACACATTGTGGATTGCAATGCATACATTTAGAGGTTATCATATGTATCTTTTTGCCTGTGTTCAATGCTCAATTCTAGGTTGGTATTAGCACCTTCAACATTTATTAGCACACTGTTCCCTTCTCTTTCTAACCTAACTTCTGATTCCCACACATTTGTGTTAATTTCCACCTCTGACAAGGTCTCCTTATCCATGAATCGCCTGACCTTGGATATTGGTGTCATTATATATATATATATATATCATATATAATGATATATATATCATTATATATAATCATATATATCATGATATATATATATCTCATGCAAATAAATGCAGTCATTCTATAAGAAGATCCTCTCCATGTCCATCCATTTGTAGGTAAATTTCATAACTTCACTTTTCCTAACAGTTGCATAGTATTCCATTGTGTAGATGTAAAACAGTTTCTTTATCCAGTCATCAGTTCTTAGGCACTATGAGTGTTTCCAGATTCTGGCTATAGTGAATAGTGCCACTATGAAAATAAAAGTAAGGATGGAGTTTCTGCTATGTGCTTTTGGCTTCCCAGGGTATATTCCCAAGAGTGGTATGGCTGGGTCAAATGGGAGCTCAATTTCTAGTCTTTGGAGTAATGTCTATATTGTTTTCCAAAAAAGGATGTACCCAGTCAAGATTCCCAACAAAAATGGATTAGTCCCCCGCATCCACGCCAGCACTAGTTGTTCTTGCTCTTTTGGATATGTGCCAATCTCTGTTGTGTGAGATGATAACTCATTGTTGTTTTGATTTGCATCGCTCTGATGATTAGTGATGTGAGCTTTTTCTCATATATCTTTTGGCCATTCGGATTTCCTCCTTGTTGATGTTTCTGTTCATTTTTTTCCCCATTTTTTGATGGGGTTAGCTATTTTCTTCTTGTAAAGTTCTACCATTGCCTGATATATCCTGAATATTAAGACCTTATCAGATGTCTATTGGGTGAATATTCTTTCCCATTCTGTGGACTGTCTTTGTAACTTGGTTACTGTTTCTTTTGAGGTGCAGAAGCTTTTTAGTTTTATGTAGTCCCATATGTTTATCTTTGCTTCTACTTGCTTCATTAGTGGTTTTTCACCTTTGAAGATGCCTTTAGTTTTAATGTCGTGGAGGGTTTTTCTTATATTTTGTTCAATATACTTAATGGATTCAGGTCTGATATTGAGAACTTTAATCCATTTTGATCTGATTTTGTGCATGGTGTTAGACAGAGATCTAAATTCATTTTTACGTGTAACTGCCCTGTTTCCCAGCACCACTTGTTGAAGAGGCTTTTCTTGCTCCATATCAGACTCTTATGTTTATCAAAGATTAAATGAGGATGGATGTTTGAGGATGGGTGTCAGGATACTCGAATCCATTCCATAGGTCCACAAGTCTGTTTTTGTTCGATACCACACTGTTTTGATTACTATGCTTTGGAGTAGAGGCTGAAGTTGGGAAAGGTGATGCCTCCCATCTTCTTTTAGGAATATGTTAAAATATAGGCAATAGGTATTGTAAATCTATTCTCAGGAAAGGTGAACTTATAAATAGAATGAGTCATTTAAAAGTATAGTATCTAAAGTTACTATAATAATATTATAATACTATAATAATACTATATATTATATACTATAATAATACTATAATAATAAACATATAATACTATAATAAGTCAAAGAATAATATTAAGATTTGGATCTAAATAAGCTGTGAAAGAAAATATTCTTGGGGTTTGAGTAATAGCACAATGGGTGGACGTTTGCCTTGTATGTGGCCAACCTGGGTTCAATCCCTGACATCCCATATGACCCCGAACATGACCAGGAGTAATTCCCAAGTACAGAGCCAGCAATAACCCCTGAGCACTGCCAGATGCGATCCCCAAAAAAGAAAAAAAAAGAAAATATTCTTCATTTGTACATATCCTGAAGCTCAAAATGATGGCCAGAAATTATGATTACACATGACATTTTCTATACTGACTGCAATTCAGAATCAGATAAAATAAAGAGTGTCAAGAAAAAAAGTTAATTAACAAGGAGTGCCCACATATGCCCAAGAAGTTATGGTGCTCAAGACCATAAGTTGATACAATATGTCAATATGGTCATAGTGTTTTCATAAATATAGATAGCTTTTTCTCCAACATTATAAGAGTTAAGCAAGCATCACAAAAAGTATATCTACTTTTTTATGATGTATTATTATGACAGCAGAACCTTCAACAAAGAGAAATACAAGTCATTTATTTGGAAGATTGCAGGAAACAACAGGAAGAAAACATAAAAAATTAGACAGGGAAGAAGAAAAAGCCAAGACAAAGATATATTATCATTTACTTTTATCATTTACTATTGTAGATAAGAGTTACTCACATACACAGCGTAGAGCTGCTACCAGCTCTCCCTGAGCCCAGCTGATGACGAGGTACCCAAGAGGGAAGGCAGGTTCTAGCCCTGGCCCACCACCCCAGCAGAGCCTCACAAGAAACCAGAGGAACCCCCACACCATGAGGGCAGCCATTTTCCACATCTGAACTCTCCACTCGTCAGAGCTCCAGCCAGCAGAGAGCTGATCTTTCCCAATGAGGTTCATCAATAAATGCATGAGATGAGAGGTGACTACCAGAGTATCCCACCTGCACAGCAGAGCCTGGCAAGCTACCCGTGTTGTATTTGATATGCCAAATACTAGTAACAATTATAGACCTCATTCCCATGACCTGATGAAATGGTGTGAGGCTCTTTATGTTCCTGGAGTGAGCAGATGCCCTTGGCTACCCTAGCATGTGACATAACCTATGGAGATGTCACTGGTGCCCACTCAAGCAAATCGATGTACAACAGAAAGACAAGTGATACAAATGAAGTGATTGTAGATATTAGGGCTCAGTTCCACCAGGACTTGTAAAAACCATAAAAATATATCTTGTGTATTATATATCTTGGTATTAAGATGGAGTGAAAAGTAGGTTGTCAGGGTTTTTAGCCCAAATCTCCCAGAACAAATAGACACCAGAGAATTTGAAGTTGCTCTAAACTATACACCAGAGTGCAACTTTAAGTCTGAGGTGGAATCAGAACTTGTGTTGAATTTATGAGAGACATTTGCTGCAGTTCAATGGTCAAAGTACAGAATTTAGAATGCCTTTATTTAACATAAGACAGAAGAATAAAGAAAAGTAAGAAAATGTGGAAAACTTGGGCTGGAGATACAGTACAAGGGCTAAGGGCTTTGCCTTGCTTGGAGTTGACTTAGGTTCTATCCCTACACTTCATGTGGTCTCCTGTTTCTGGGAGCACTTCCAGGAGTGATCCCTGTGCATGGAGCAAGGAATAAACCCTGAGCAACACGTGATATAATTCAAAAATAAAACAAAGTAGAATTAGAAGAATTTAAATAGTGTGAAGACAAGAACTAAATCAAAGGGACATTAGAGAAACAAAAACAGAAGCCATAGTGAGAGATCTTTGGAGGTGCAGAAATAAACCCACAGATGAGATGAATTATTTATTAGTCCAGAGGGCCAGTGCTCTCGTTTTGGCAACTGACAACTTTTGCACAAAGACCCCAGCCTCTTATATAGGTCTAGCTGGCATCATGCGTGTACTTTGCACCTTTAAGGACAAAACATTCCATTTGGTCAGCACAAAAAGAAACAAGAGTTCCTCCCATTACAGTATTGAGGAGTAGAGTTTCTATCTCTATAAAAGTGTTACTTACACATACCAGGAACCAGACATAGGAGGTAAAGAGCTAGGGTGAGGTTCACTTAGAGATAAGCAGGCTCTAGGGGCTAAGCATTATAAAAAACAAAACAAATGGGAGGCCATGCAGCTGCAGGGCAATGACCTAAGATAGCAGGGACCCGTGGTTCTGCTTCATGGAGACAGTGTCACCAGGAAAACTGCATTCCGTCAGTCAGGATACAGTGTGCCAGGATAGCCTGTGTTCTGTCAATCAGGCAGCATCACCAGGAGAACCTATGTTATGCTATAGAAGCAGCATCCATCAGGCTTTTGCACATCTTTTGGTCAGCTTTTTGTCAACAAGACACAATTTCAGAGAGCACTTTTGTCAAATATCGCATAATACAAGTTGTTCAAGGATAATATGCTTATATCTTTCTATTGACCTGGGTTAATGAGATAATTGACTTTATAGAGGAATTTTGCAGAAAAAGTAGGTCAGGAAGTCACATCAAAATCACAAATGGTTTCTTTCCTGAATTTGTAAATTAATAATTTTCCTAAAAATTCCTCTCACCCAAATGTGTCTCTGAATATGAAAAGACCTAATAAATGTGAAGTTTTAGAACTTCATCTGGTACATTGTAGGAACTATTTCATAGTGCAATTTCTATTTAGAACTGTATAAAGACATTGTGAACTATGTAATAGGAAGTTATGAAGAAATCAATTTGAGGATATTATTTCATGTTGACTCAAGTTCTTGATAGCTTAAGATCATACCAAAAATAAGAAAATGGTGTAAAATCTAGGTTAAGGGCAAAGAGAAGTAAATAAACTGTAGAACAGACTCACAGATTAGAACAGGAAGGGTAAAGATACTTAGCAGTGCATCAAAGAACCAGTGGACAGTAAATTGAGGTCTGAAGTTACAAGTTCATGTCTAGGAAAAATATTTTGCAATTAAACATATTAGAAACCAGAATAGTTATAACAATTCTCAATATAAGTATAGCTTGAATTGAGATATTCAAGTCATGTGAACATTTTAGAATCACTTGTATCACTTGCCTTCCCGTTGTTCATCAATTTGTTCGAGTGGGCACCAGTAACATCTCCATATGTCCTGTCTCATGCTAGTGTAGCCCCAGGGAATCTGCTTGCTCCAGGAACACATAGAGCCTCAAAGTAATCCTTCAGGTCATGGAGAATGAGGTCTATAACTGTTACTGGTTTTTGGCATATCAAATATGACATGGGTAGCTTGTCAGGCTCTGCCGTGTGGGAAACAACAACAACAAAAAATATTAGTGCATTAATATAATCTGACAGAAAAGTCAGAAGAAAAAAAGGAAATTATGAGAAATGATAAAATGAGAGGAATAGAATGAAAGAAAGTGAAGGAGCCGGAGCAATGTACAGTGAGGATGGCATTTGCCTTGCATGTGACTAACCCAGGTTCAATCCCCGCATCACATATGGTCCCCAAGCACCAGCAGGAGTAATTCCTGAGTGCAGAGCCAGAAGTAAACCCCTGAGCATTGCCAGGTGTAACACAAAAAAGCAAAAATATTCTAAAAACAACCAATTTTCCCTATTCCTGCCATCCCAACTTCTGTCTCCAGATAGTGCCTGTGACCTTACTGGGAGTTTCGAGGACCAGCATTAAAAAAAATTAAAAATTAAATTATGATTATAATTTTAGAATATAGTAATATAAAATCATATTTTAAAATATTTAAGTTTTAAATCTGCATTTAAAATTTAGAATCATATAGAGTAGAGTTTAAAATGAGTTCATATTTTAAAAATTTAAGTTTTAAATCTGCATTTAAAATTTAGAATCATATAGGTAGAGTTTAAAATAGAGTTCATATTTTAAAATATTTAAGTTTTAAATCTGCATTTAAAATTTAGAATCATATAGAGTAGATATGGCCATCAACATTGATTCGTTTGAATGCATAACAAACCGAATAGGACGATTACACTTGAAGAGATGTGGCCCACTGCCAGCAATTTCTATCTTCATTGTCTACGCACAAACATCCACATAAAAAGAAGATGAAATTGAGAAATTCTACATGGAACTGGAGGAGTTCTATAAAAAAGATCACACCTTCTACAAGATCATAGTCGCTGATTTTAATGCCAAGATAGGACCAAGAAGATCGGCTGAAGAACTCCACATCGGGACCCATGGCCTAGAATGGAAGGAACAGGGTGAGAGACTATCCGAGTTCATCATGTCCACCAAGACCATTCATGGGAACTCACGGTTCTAGAAAGCTGAATCGAAACGTTGGACATGGGAATCTCCTGGCGGACAGTTCCACAATGAAATTAATCACATCATCTTGAATCAATGGTTTTGTCTGACCGATGTAGCTGATGTCCCCAAATTCCAAACAGGATCGGACCACCGTCTCCTTCTGTGCAAAATTCTACTTCCAGCAAAGGGGAGAAAAGGCTGCAAAGTTTAAGAAGAAAACTCCCAGAACGACCACCAACTGGGAACTCTTTGGCACCATTGCAGTAACATGGGAAGATACCATCATTGACGGACATTGAGGAAGAATACAATCAACTGGTTCAGCACCTCCATGATTGTGCGAAGAATGCTGAGAGAGAGAAAGACAAAAAGGACACTTTTTTTTAGAAACTCTTGAGCTCATTCGCCAACATGGCAAGGCAGGAGCCTCAGGAGACCAAATGCTAACATCCAAGCTGGCTAAACGGTGCAGAGAAGTGATAAAAGAAGACCTCAAAGACAGAAGAGCAGAAATACTGGAAGATGCAGCAGAAGCCGGAAAAGCATTCGCACTGCCCGCCTGTCCTTCGCCAACTATAAGACAAAGATGACTGCCCTCTGACGCCCTGATGGATCTATCACATCTTCCAGAAAGGCAATGGAGAAGATTATCCATGACTTATACTCAAATCACTTTGATAGCCACATCCACCTGCCCACATACCAAATTCCACAGGATGGATATGTCATTCTCAATGTTCTCCCTTCTGAAATCCGACATGCCATCTTGTCGGTAAAGAAGGGAACAGCACCAGGCCCAGACAAAGTCAGACCAAAGCACCTGAAGAATCTGCCATCGGTACTCATCAATACACTAGCTCGGCTCTTCACACACTACCTGTCCGAATGCAAGGTGCCCTCCCAATGTAAAACCAGCAGGACAGTTCTACTGTTCAAGAAGGGAGACATTCACGACATTGGCAACTATCACCCCATCTGCCTGTTGTCTGTCATCTACAAGCTGTTTACACAAGTCATCCTGAACAGGATTAGCAGAACACTAGATGAAGGATAACCATGCGAGCAAGCAGGCTTCCGGAAAGGATTCAGCACAATCGACCATATCTACACAGTAACCAAGCTCATTGAGGTTTGTAGGGAGTACAAGATGCCGCTCTGTCTCATGGTTATTGATTTACAGAAAGCCTTTGATTCTGTGGAGACTGAAGCAGTCATCGAAGCCCTAGCCAAACAGGTTGTTCAAACCCAATACATCAAGATCCTTCGTGAGCTGTATTACGGATTCACCACCAGGATCTCACCATTCTACAAAGAAGTGATCATTAATGTGAAAAGAGGGGTTCGACAGGGTGATACCATTTCACCAAAACTCTTTAGCACCACCCTCAAGAACATTATGCAACAATTAGAATGGGAAGGAATGGTTGTGGTGATAGATTGACAGCAATTACACCACCTCTGCTTCGCTGATGACATTGTTCTAATAACACCAAACATTAGCCAAGTGGCACAAATGCTGGCTGACTTCGACCGAGAATGTGGAAAAATAGGTCTACAGCTGAATCTAAAGAAAACAATGTTTATGAAGAATGAACTAGTTCCAGAGGTCACATTCACTCTCAATGGAACAAACATCTCTGAATGCAGCAGTTATGTGTACCTAGGTCGAGAAATCAACATGATGAACGACCTAAAACCTGAGCTGCCCAGGAGGAAGAGAGCGGCATGGAATGCCTTCAAAGGCATCGAAGAAATAACTAAAAGGACAAAGAACCTCCGGCTCCGGGCACATCTCTTTGACTCCACTGTTCTCCCTGCATTAACATACGCCTCAGAGACCTGGGCCCTACGAAAGCAGGATGAGAATGCTATTCGGGTCTCCCAGAGAGGAATCGAAAGAGCTATGCTTGGAATATCACGCCTCACTCAAGTGAGAGAAGGAATTCATAGTTCTGACCTCCGTCGCTATTCCAAAATCAGGGACACTGGCTCATTTGCCAAGGCATCGAAAATCAGATGGGCTGGACATGTAATGCGATTTGGAGACAACCGCTGGACTAGAGTCATTACCGACTGGATCCCACCGCATGTCAAAAGATCACGTGGCCGCCCACCTACAAGATGGTCAGACTTCCTTGTCAAGACCCTGAAGGAACGGTTTGAGGCTCTTCATATTCCTGAATCACCCAGATGCCATTGGGCTACATTGGCACGTGATAGGGTCGATTGGAAATGTTACTGGCGCCCGCTCGAGCAAATTGATGAATAACGGAATTCAAGTGATCAAGTGATCAAGTGAGTAGAGTAGATATGTAGATATATGTAGTACATCTTAATTTATGTACAAACATTTAAGATTTAGAATTATAATGAAAGTAGATAAATATATCTACATCTCTTAATCTGTGTACACCTCAAAACAATATATATTTTGGTAAGTATAATGCATTTTATGAATAATATGTTATATACAATAATATTTATATTTTAAATTAACAAGAAACAAAAATTTGGAAAAAATTCATAAGACAAATTTTACGCTTATTTTTACTAGCAATTCCACTAAATATTGTGCCCTCAACTCTTTATCTAACTAATACAATATGACAATAATTTATCATTTTCCCTAAAAAATGTCTTGAAATATTTTTCACATACCCTTATAAAATTACAAAAATTCTCAATATTCATGAGTAACAGACTCTGACACTTATTTTTTTTGATAGGCCTGTCATCCAACAGTTTATTTTATTAAATTTAAAATAAATTTGGAATTTATTTTTTTTTAATTTTTTTATTATACCACCGTGAAACATACAATTACAAAGGTGTTCATAATTGGTTCCTGGTAATACAGCATTCCAGCACCCTCCACCAGTGCCCCATTTCCACCACCAATGTACCCCTCCCCCTCCCGCCCCCAGGCCGCCTCAATAGCAGGTACCCCAGCTTCCTCTCTCTCTCTCTCTCTCTCTCTGTCTCTGCATCTCTCTCCCTCTTATTTTACACACTGTGGCTAGCCCTGCAGATATTTAGAGTTTATCACTTAAGTCTCTTTGTGTATATTCAGTGGTGAGTTTTAATCTGTTATTACCATTTCCCATATTTAGTAAAACACTGGTATCTATTTATATCCTATTAATGAATGCAGTCATCCTATATCTGTCCTTTTCCTCTGACTAATTTCACTCAGCATGATAGTCTCCATGTCCATCCATTTGCAGGTAAATTTCATAATTTCATCTTTTCTGACAGCCGCATAGTATTCCATAGTGTAGATGAACCACAGTTTCTTTAGCCAGTCCTCTGTTCTCGGGCATTTAGGTTGTTTCCAGATTCTAGCTATAGTGAATAGCGCAGAGATGAATCAAGAAGTACAGATAGTGTTTCTGCTATGTGTTTTTCAGTCTCTAGGGTATATTCCCAGGAGTGCTATTGCTGGATCAAATGGGAGCTCAATATCTAGCTTTCGGAGGAATGCCCATATTGTTTTCCCAAAAGGGGTGGACCAGTCGGCACTCCCACCAGCAGTGGATGAGAGTCCCTTTTTTCCCCACATCCATGCCAGCACAGGCTGTTCTTGCTGTTTTGGATGTGTGCCAGTCTCTGTGGGGTGACATGGTATCTCATTGTTGTTTTGATTTGCATCTCGCTGATGATTAAAGATGAAGAGCACTTTTCATATGCCTTTGGCCATTCGAATTTCTTCTTTTTGGAAGCTTCTGTTCATTTCTTCTCCCCATTTTTTTGATGGGGTTGGCTGTTTTCTTCTTGTGGAGTGCTACCAGTGCCTGATATATCCTGGATATTAACCCCTTGTCAGATGGGTATTGGGTGAATATCCTTTCCCACTCTGTGGATTGTCTTTGTATCTTGGTCACCGTTTCTTTTGAGGTGACACTTATTTTTTTTTAATAAGCTTGTTCATGTTCTATTCATTCTATTCAAATATATCTAAGATCTCATTTTAATAGTCAAAACTTTTTGGAGCTCGATTCAATTTTTCTTTTATATGTTCACATTTGTCCTTTCAATCAACAGATTCTCAGTTGTCACAACCTACCTCTTTCAATCTTTTGCTGCACTCATTTCCATACCTCTCAGTATCTCCTTTAGAAATCTATGCTACTTTCTCCCTCATCAGTAAGCAAATTTCAGAATATTGAACATGTCTCTAATTTTACTGCACAGAACATTTTAGAGACTATAGGCATCGGTCACTTACTTTTCTCATTAGCACAGAACATTACACTCAAAGATACATTCACCTCAATGCTTTCCAGTTTTCTCAAAAGATTATTTCAAAGTGTAATTGTTTTATACGAAAGAGTGAGCATTCTTATGTTACTAGGGTATTGACTGTTGCAAATCAATATGAATATACTCTTACTACCCAGGCAGGAAAAAGAGAAAAGACACATTATGCTCCCATGTGAGTAACAATTTTGTGATGAATCTTCACTCTGGAAAATTAATTTCATAAGATGAGCAGTATTCTTGGAATTAGGATACGAAAACTTGTTACTATCATCTACTATTGCAAAATATTTTTTTCAAAAAATTCCTTCCATTAACTTTTTAACATATATTAGTAAAACGAAAAGCATATAGGCAAGTGTTCTATACTATAGGAAGAAAATTAATCTTACTTAGAATTCAATAAAATGTTTAATGCATTTAAAATTATTTTGTAAATATTAAATTTAATTGACTTTATTAAATTTATAATTAATATATTATGCTGATGAAATTATATATTTCAACTTAAAGATGGAATGTAGTAACTATTATTTAAAAGCTTCCTAAGAAAAGAACTCAGCATTTGCTTTATGTAGCACTGTCATTTGAACTCAGTAAAATTACTACAAAGGTCCTCATCTAATTAAATCTAAACAAATGTATCTGAACTCATGACCACAAAAGAAGCAATTCCTTTATACCACAGCAAAGTTCATTGCTTCCAAAGATGTAGATGACTCAGAAAGGTTCTTAATCAAAAATAACTAGTTAGTCCAATTAACTTTTCATTGAACACAAATAATGCTTAACTTCCAGTGTCCTGTACTATAAACGTGACATTTGCATCATTCATTTGTTAATTGGTCATTATCACTGTATCACTGTCTTCCCGTTCATCATCGATTTGCTTGAAGCAGGCGACAGTAACATCTCCATACGTCCTGTCTCATGCTAGTAGAGCCCAAGGGCATCTGCTTGCTCCAGGAACATAAAGAGCCTCAATCCATTCCGGAATGAGGTCTATAATTGTTACTGGTATTTGACATCCTGGGAGAGATGGCAGGTTCTAGCCTGGCCCGCCACTCCAGCAGAGCCATACAACAAGCCAGACGACCTCCCACTCTATGAGGGCCTCCATTTTCCATATCCGGACTTCTCTCATCAGAACTCCACCCAGCAGACCAGCCTATCACAGTCCGGCTCACGGAGACCACCCTGCTGCAGTCTTTTTAATTTGACCCAGGTATGCTGATCCAGAGACAGACCTGGGGCAGAGCTGCTACTGGCTCTCACTGTGCCCTGCCGCTTGCTCATGAGGTACCCGGGGGCATGGCAGGTTCTAGCCCTGATCCGCCACCCCAGCAGAGCCTCACAACAGCCAGATGACCCTCCACTCCATGAGGACCTCCATTTTCCACATCTGGACTTCCCCTCATCAGAACTCCACCCAGCAGACCAGCCTATCACAGCCCGGCTCGCACGGCCGCTTGCAGTCACGTGGTTCATCAATAAATGCTGGATTTTGAGATGACTACAAGAGTATGCTACCCCCGCGGCAGACCCTGGCAAGCTACCCATGTCGTATTTGATATGCCAAATACCAGTAACAATTATAGACCTCGTTCCCATGGCCTGATGGAATGGTTTGAGGCTCTTTATATTCCTGGGGCAAGCTGGTGTCCTTGGGCTCTACTTGCATGAGACAGGTCATATGGAGATGTTACTGGTGCCCGCTCGAGCAAATCGATGATGAATGGGAAGACAGTGAAGACAGTGATTTGGCATATCAAATACAACACGGGTAGCTTGCCAGGCTCTGCCATGCAGGTAGCATACTCTTGTAGTTATCTCTAAGTCCAGCATTTATTGATGAACCACGCGGCCGCTTGTCGCGCGGCCTGGTCTGTGATAGGCTGGTCTGCTGGGTGGAATTCTTAAAAGAGAGAGGTCCGGATGTGGAAAATGGAGGCCCTCATGGAGTGGGAGGTCATCTGGCTTGTTGCAAGGCTCTGCTGGGGTGGTGGGCCAGGGCTAGAACCTGCCATCCCTCCTGGGCGCCCGTGAGCGGCTGGGCACAGGGAGAGCAAGTAGCAGCTCTGCCCCAAGTCTGTGAGTCTCTGTCCCGGCATACCTGAGCTGGATTTAAAAAAAAGACTGCTGCAGGGTGGAACTCGATGAACCGGGCTGTGATAGGCCAGTCTGCTGGGTGGAGTTCTGATGAGAGAGAAGTCCGGATGTGGAAAATGGAGGCCCTCATAGAGTGGGAGGTCGTCTGGCTTGTTGACTCACAGACATGGGGCAGAGCTGCTACTTGCTCTCCCTGTGCCAAGCCACTCACAAGGCACCCAGGAGGGATGGTGCGGTTCTAGCCCTGGCCCTTCACCCCAGCAGAGCCTTGCAACAATTAGTCATTACATAATGAATAATTACAAAACTTGTGGGCCTAAATTTTCAAGTAATCAAAGACAAAATCTGGAATAAAATAAAGATATGTAAATATAATATAATAAAATTATAATATATAATAAAATAATAGACTAGATTAGACATTCATTGTTATAATGTAATTTTAATAATAAATTTAAAATAAAATTATTTAGAAATTCATTATATTACAAAAATAAAAATATCTTAATTTATGCCATTCTTCTCTTTATTGTCACTACTCTAGTACATTGTAATAACCTCTAAGTATTGAAATTTTATTTGACTTGATTTTGACAATAACACTTCTAATGATGATAATGGTTAAATGGTATAGTATGCAATTTATACTATACCATTATAGTATAAATAATGGTATAGTATAAATTACTAAGTAACACATATTAACACATATTAGTTCCACAAATGATTTACAACATCTCTATGAATTAGTATTATTATAGTCACCCATTTTAGAGACGATATCTGAAGAAAACAGAGTTTAAATAATTTTACAAGTTTCACATGGTAGGAATACAGAACTAAGAAGCAAAATCAGTATATTATTAGGATCACTGCAACCACTCACACTATTGCCCTTAAACAATATTAAATATATCATGAACTATGTTTCATAAAAAGGAAATCAACTATAAAACTACTACCCCATTTTAGATGTTGAAACATTTTCTATAAAGAAATAAGAAAAAATTTTAGATTTTGTAGATCAAAAATCCCTGTTGAAAACATTTGACCTTAGTATTGTTATGTATACAAAGACAAAAATGAACACAATTGTTTCAATAAGCTTTATTTACAAGATAGGCAATGGACTAAATTTGGTCCACATGCATTAGGTAGCTTACATTTGGACTGGGGCAAGGGCATACCAAGCAATGCTTCAGATTTTGTCTTGGCTCTGTGCTGAGGGTTTACTCAGTAGTGATCCCTTCTGTCTCAGTGCTCTGTTGAAAGGTTTGGGAGACTGGTCCAAGGACTATCACGCATATTTTGTATGCTAGAGTCTGGGAACAAGTACCAATTCCCTTAGTGATAATCTAGATGTGGTCCCAATAGAAATAAAAGAGCATTCACAAAACTAATAACATAATAGCTATGACGGTATTTTAATTGTTAAAATAATTCTACTTATTTCATTATTCAGTTCAAGTAAAATTTTTAAATGTAGGTGATTAACAAAATGTTCAAAATAGTATTAAAGTAATTGAGCTACCTAACTCAAAATAACTTTAAATAAGAAAAAAAAAGTTCTCTTCTATATTCTTTTTGTTCTGTATAATTGCTCTTGGTAAGCTGCACATTACTGATTGCCTCTCTTCCACCTCCTGTGTGACCTTAAATAAATTAAGATTTAAATAATTTAACAACTTTTCCAATCTTTAAAATGGAACCAGTAATAGAATAGTTTAGTTTAGCTCATATTTCATATTACAGGCTTTTCTTTTTACAATATCATTATTCCTTCTTTATTAGTACTTCCAATATTTTTCCATAGATAACTTTATGTAGCATATTTAAATAAAATTGAATGCATTATATACATTTTGGTAAGTTTATATAGTTATGTATCGAATGCTATGCTCAATACACATATATGCATACATATATGTTAGTTGTGCTACTACCTGAAAAAGATTACTAACCCTCATTACTAGCACCAGAGAACTATTGATATGCTTTATTTTGTTTTATATTAGATTTTTCTTTCCTACAGTTTCATGCATGTGAGTACACACAGTACAGATTTTTATGCGTTTTTCTTCTTTCCTCTTACATAATAATTTTGACTCTCACTAGAGTTATTGCATGCAACAATGTTCACTTCTTTATTTTGGGTAATATATGAGTTTTTCATCAGTCATTTATTTATCAGTGAACATTTGGATTGTTTTCAGTTTGGAGCTATTAAACAGTAAAACTGATGAAATATTTTATACAAATCTTTGTGAAACTATGTTTTCCATCCCCCAAGATAAAATTTATTACCATACGTAGTAATTAATTTCCAACTGTATAAGAAATACTAAAAAGTTGCTAAAATGTTTTTCAATTGTAGCTGAAAGTTCAAACTGTTCCACTTCTATCAAGACTTGTTAACATTACTTTCTTAAACTTTAGTGATTTTAATTGACAAATATCACACTATTATTATTATTAATATTATTATTATTATTTTACTTTTTTGGGTCACTCAGGCAATGCTCAGGGGTTACTTCCTGGCTCTTTGCTCAGAAATCACTCCTGACAGTGCCCTGGGGAACCATCTGGAATGCTGGGAATGAGCCTGGTTTGTTGGTGGTGCAAGACAAACGCCATACCTGCTGTACTATCGCTCCAGCCCCACACACTATTGCTTTAAATAATAGTAATAACTCCAATGAATATTAACCAACTTTTTATTTACTTATTAACATTCCATACATTTGAATGTGCAAATTTTTAACTACTTATAAAATTAAGGGTTTTTAAAAATATTATTAAGAGGCTGGAACAATAGACATTTGTAGGGTGTTTACCTTGCACAAAGCTGACCGGGTTCAATCCCTAGATCACTATATGGTCTCATGATCCCCACCAGGAGTAAACCCTGAACAGAGCAGGAATAAGCACCGAGCACCATAAATTATGACCCGAAGCACACAACAAATATCACTTGTCACCTGTCTTCTTGTTGTTCCTTGATTTGCTCGAGCGGGCACCAGTAACATGTTCATACCTCCTGTCACATGCTAATGTAGCCCAAGGGCACCTGCTCGCTCCAGGAACATGAAGAGCCTCAAACCATTCCTTCAGGCCATGGTAATAAGATCTATAACTGATACTGGTTTTTGGCATATCAAATACAACATGGGTAAATGTATAAAAATTTTGTTGCATTATAAAAGACCTTTATAAAGCTTAGATCATCTCATATATACTTCTTGGCGTGCAGAACTTTAATTTTTCTTGTAAAACTGATCTGCTAGCAATGAATTTTATTGTTGATTTTTCTTAGCATTTTCCTGATTTATTTATTAAAATTTTTTTCTGCTCTAATTTTGAATATTTTCCTTGGATAACATCTGTATTGATGTTTGTTTTCTTTATAAAAAATTTTGTTGTTTGTTAAGGTAATAGTTTCCCTTTTTCTGTTGGGTGGGCAGGATGTTGGACCACATGTAAAGATGTTCTGTACCTCCTCCTGGATGTATCCTCAGGGATCAATTTTGTAAACTGTGATGAGATGTATGGAAGACAAGTGCCTTAACCACTGTATTACCTCTTGGATGCCTTATTTCTTTCCGTTAGCAGCCCTAGGAATTGAAATCAGGGCTTCACATTGCAAGCTCTACTACTAATTGCACCACAACCTTTATGTCAACTCTTAAAAGATGCCAGTTTCTTTGTGTGTATTCATAAAATTTCTGTTGTGTTTTGCTATAAATTTTTTGGGAATGCTTAGGGTTTCCCTGGCTCTGTGCTCAGGAATTTTTCCTAGTGGTATTTGGGGGAAGGCCATATGGGATGCCGGTGATCGAACCCGAGTCGATCCTGTGCAAAGCAAATGCCTTACCTGCTGTGCTATTGCTCAGGTCCCAACATTTTGCTATACTTTTGTCTTTGTTTCTCTGTGTGTCATATATCATGTTATGGTATAAAATAAAGGTTGCTTCACAATTTTGATTTTATTTTTCTGTTGGCTAATTATATTGTATAAGTGTAACTGTGTGTTAATGTAGATGTTTAATTCTGTCTGAAGTTATCTAAAGTTAATATTTGAAATCTGGGGTCTTTCATTATTTTTTGTGTCTTTCTTGGTCATTATTACAAATACTGATCTATGACACTTCAATGTATTTCAACTTCTTTGATTTCCTCTATTGACATTATAATTATAGTATATATAGCATTAGTATATACTGTTTCTCTCAGCATCTCTCTTTTTCTTCCTTTTTGTTTTTAACTTTAGGTAACTTCTCTTGCTTTCAGGCAAGTTCATTTCTACTTTGTGTCACATATTTAGATGAATCTTTGTGTTACCATGTTTCCTTTTAACTTTTTAAAGTAGATTTTTATATCTTTCTTGCATGCTATCCAACTTCCATTATGTGTTCTGTAACTATGCCTATTTTATAAGAGCCTTTAAAATATTAATAATTATTGAAACTCCTGTCCAATGCTTTCAGAATATGGGTAATCTCTCAATTTAATTTTGTTCATAATTGTTAAAATGAATTTTAGAATCCACATGTGATGAGAGTAACTGAGACAAATTCGATTGTTTCCAGATTCTGGCTATTTATTTATTTGTTTATTTACTTATTTATTTATCTAATTATTTAATTATCCCATTGTGATACCACTTCACCAAAACTTCAGTGCCACCCTCGAGAACATCATGCAACAATTAGAATGGGAAGGAATGGGAGTGAAGATAGAGCGGTTCGGCAACTACACCACCTCTGCTTTGTTGGTGACATTTTTCTAATAACACCAAACATTAGGCAAGTGGAACAAATGCTGCCTGGCTTCGACCGAGAATGTGGAAAGATAGGTCTATAGCTGAATCTCAACAAAACTATGTTTATGAAAAATGAACTAGTTCTAGAGGCCCCATTCACTCTCAATGGAACAGACATCTCTAAATGCAGCAGTTATATGTACCTAGGTCGAGAAGCCAACATGATGAATGACCTAAAACCTGAGCTTCACAGGAGGAAGAGAGCAACATGGAATGCCTTCTAAAGCATTGAAGAAATAGCTAAAGGACAAAGAACCTTTGTCTCTGGGCACATCTCTTCGACTCCACCATTCTCCCTGCATTAACATACGCCTCAGAGACCTGGCCCTTATGAAAACAGGATGAGAATGTTATTCGGGTCTCCCAAAGAGAAATCAAAAGAGCTATGCTTAGAATATCATGCCTCACTCAAGAGAGAGAAGGAATCCGGAGTTCCGACCTCTGTGCCGTTCCAGAGTCAGGGACGCTGTCTCATTTGCCAAGGTATCGAAATTCAGATGGGCTGGACTTGTAATGCGATTTGGAGAAGACTGCTGGACTAGAGCTGTTACTGACTAGATCACAAGGAATGTCAAAAGAACACGTTGCCACCCACCTACAAAATAGTCAGACTTCTTCGTCAAGACCCTGAACAAACTGAAGCCTTCGTATTCCTGAAGCAAGCAGATGCCATTGGGCTACACTGGTACGTGATAGGGTCAAATGGAAATGTTACTGGCACCCACTCCAGCAAATCGATGAATAACGGGATGTCAAGTGATCAAGTGATCAAGTGACCATGAGATACAAAATTTTAAGATATTTATGATTGGGTTTAAGTTATCCAGTGTTCCAGTACCCATCCGTCCACCAGTGCTAATTTACCACAACCAATGTCCCCAAATTCCCCCCCCACTTCTATAGCAGGCACTTTTCTGCTTTTTTTTCTTCCTGCTTTTCCTTCTTCTCTTCTTCTCTTCATCTTCATCTTTGCCTTCTCTCTCATTCTCTCTCTCCCTGAATTATTTAAGTTTTATCATGTATATCCCCTTGCATGTAACATTTTGTATGTAACATACAAAAGAGTTTGTATGTAACATTTAAGGGCTATCATTAAAAGTTATCACATATATCCTTTTATCTACATCCAATGCTCAGTTCTGGTTACCATTTCCAACAATTAGTAGAAGAGTGGTATATATTTATATCCCACAAATGAAAATAGTCATTCTATATCTGTCCTTTTACTTCTGACTAATTACACTCAGGAAGGTAATCTCCATGTCCTTCCATTTGTAGGCAAATTTAATGACTTCATTTTCCTAACAGCTGCATAGTATTCCATTGTGTAGATGTGCCAAAGTTTCTTTATCCAATCCTCAGTTCTCAGGCACTCTGGTTGTTTCCAGATTCTGGCTATTGTGAATAGTGCAGCTATGAACATAAAAGTTCAGATGGTGTTGCTGCTGTGTGGTTTTGGCTTTCCACGCTATACTCCAGGGAGTGGTATGTCTGGGTGAAATGGGAACTCAATTTCTAGTCTTTGGAGGAATGTCCATATTGTTTTCCTAAAAGACTGTACCAGTCGACATTCCCACCAACAATGGATGAGAGTCCCTTTATTCTTACATTCATGCTAGTACTGGTTGTTCTTGCTCTTTTGATTTGTGCCACACTCTGTGGTGTGAGATGATACCTCATTGTTGTTTTAATTTCCATCTCCCTGATGACAAACCATGAAGAGCACTTTTCATATGCCTTTGGCTATTCAAAATTTTTCTTGAGGAAATTTCTATTCATTTCATCTCCCCACTTCTTAATGAGGTTAGTTTTTTTTTTTCTTGAAAAGTTCTACCAGTGTCTTGTATATCTTTAACACTAACTCCTTGTTAGATGGGCATTGGGTAAATATTATTTACAATTATGTGGGCACTCTTTGTATCTTGGTAACCATTTCTTTTGAGGTATAAAAGCTTTTCAGTTTCATATAATTCCATGCTTATTTTTGCTTCCATTTGCTTTGTCAGTGGTGTTTCATCTTTGAAGACAACTTTAGCTACAATGTTGTGGAGGGTTCTACTTATGTTTCCTTCTATTTAGCTAATATATTCAGATCTGATATGAGATCCTTAATCCATTTTGATCTGACTTTTGTGAATAGTCTTAGAAAGAGTCCTAAGTTCACTTTTTCACATGTACTGTCCATTTTCCCAGGACCACTCGTTGAAGATTTGTTTGCTCCACTTAATTTTTTTTGTTTCTTTACCAAAAAATTAGGTGATCATAATTTGCTAGTGTGTGAGTGCTTGAGAACAGAAGACTGGATAAAAAATTCTGGAACATCTACACAATGGAATACTATGCAGCTGTGAAGAAAACAAATCATGAAATTTGTGGGCTGTCTTTTGAATGGATGGACATGGAGATAGTCATGCCTAGTGAAATCAGTCATAAGGAAAAGGACAGATATAGAATGACTGCATTAATCTGTGGGATATAAATATGTACCAGTGTTTTACTAATTGTTTGAATGGTAATGCCAGACTAAAACTGAACTTTGGATGTAGATAAAGGGATACACATGATAACCCCCAAATGTATGTATGGCAAATCACAATGTGTATGAGATTGGGAGAGGGAGAAGGAGAGGAAGAAGAAGGAGAAAGAGAAAGAGAGAGAAAGAGAGAGAGGGAGAGAGGAGGAGAGGGGGAGAGGGAGAGAGAGAGAGAGAAGAGGAATGTGCCTGCTATAGAAGCAGACTGGGGGACAGGGAGAGCGTCAGGGACATTGGTGGGAAATGGGTTTTGTGGAGGGATGGGTGCAGCAATATTGAATGACTAAAATCCTATTATGAAGAGACTTGTAAATATCTATCTCAAGGTGTTATAATGATAATAAAAAATAAATAAGTAAAAATTAAATGCCCACATGGGAGGCGACAGAAAAAATAAAGTTGTGCAAAGATTTCTCAAAAAAAATAAAGAATTCCTAGATAGCAAATGTAAAGCAAGCATCTACACATTACATCTTGCTAGAAAACAGTAACTTTACCAATATCTGAGGGTGCAGTTATAGCTCACACCACCTTTACATGTGTGAGACCCTGTGCTTGACTCTTGGCAATGCAAAAAGCAAAGCAAACAAAATAAAAGTTACCATTAACCTGAAAAAAAACAAATTAGAGTCTAACCCACAAATAAACATAATCTCTCTGTTTACTTGGTAGCAGGTGTGAGTTCAGCAAATTGAGTCCATTTAGATCTTAGATTTTGTTGTAACTATATTATTATCAGTCACTTCTGGCTGAAGTTTATCTAACCATGTTATAGTTAGATTGAGATTTGGTTGATAGGGAGTTTTGTTCTGTATTCCTAATCCACCTCATGGCATCATGATCTTCTCCAGGCTTTGTGCCTCTCTCAACACTTTTGAATTGGTGCTAGTTTTCAGTCTTTCCCAGACTGTGAAACCAAGATCAGGTAAACCAATCCAATCTCATTGCTAAGCACATTACTAAGTAGACCCTACATATATGTCTATAAATAGTGTTTTTTAATAAAAATACATTTTTCAACTATAGAAATATTCAGAGAGCATATGATGGGAACTATTTCCAAATTTTATCTTAAGTTAAAAAAAGGAAATTATTTTTACTTCTATTCTTTTCCCACAGAGGGTCTTCTCCTGTGTTATTGGGTGAGCAGTATTTACTGACTTACCCCCACAATATGAAGATTCTGTAGGGAATACAGATCCAAGTGGGTTCTCCAGGCTTCCCAAGTGATAACACACGTTCCTCTAAGTCATCAAATTACAGTTTCTGAAGTCAAATATTCTACTCTCTACTTTCTTGTAGGGTAGTGCCTCCAAAACAGAATCTTTGTGTATTAGTTGGGAATAAATTCTGGATGTGTGTTCATCTATCTCAGAGTAACAATATACCATACTCATTCAGACTGAATGAACGAGACACACAAATTGACTTAACTGTGTATTTCATTTGGATATAAAAGAAAGTTAGATTATCCATAAATAATTCATATCTTATTTATATGAATTATATTTATCTTTTATATCTCTATAATACAAATAGCTATTATATATAGAGAGAGAGAGAGAAAAGAGTAAGATACAAACTCCATTTATAGTCACCTAAGCTGATCTATTTTCCTTTCAACAATATATCAAAACTATGTTGAAAAAATAGCATCATTTTTGAGACTGATATGTTATGAATAAATCTTTATAGAGGCATTGACTCTTGTATTCATAGTAATCTGTTTCATACAGAAGGAAACTGAGCTGAAGAAATTTAAATTGTTGTACATATCATTTAGTTACTAAATGATACACATCAGTTTATTTAACTTGAAAGTCAGTTCTATAGAGTTGCTTATGCCATGGGTGAAAAAAAAACAATAAAATTTGACCATGATTCAGAAAGTCACTGAGTGGTAAGAAACTCCAAGAAATGTCAAAAATTTAATTATGTCTGAATATGTCATCTTCCCTCTTATGTTGTGGTAGTGATAATGAGAAATTATGCTGATCAAAAGAAGTCAGGCATTAACGAGTGTATTCTGTATAATTGCATTTATACAAAGATCTAGAATAGTAAAATTGCCCTTTAGTAATATTAATGAGGGCATTACACTACACATTAGAAGCTTCAAAAAGAGAGGGATTGTTTGAAAATAATTATGAGAGTATTTTATTATATGATGGAGTTTATTTGTATTTATTTAACTGCCATCAAATAATCACTTCATTAATTACATTCAGTTTTTCCTTTGCTCTCTCAAAAATTTTTCATATTTTATTATTTACAAATCATACTTCAAAAATGTCAACCATTTAAAATATCTAAAAAGAAATTAAATTAAATTCAGAACTCTATGTCTTTAAAAATTTATGAGGACAATAGGAAGTTTAGTTGCATAAGTAATAGCTATAATTAAAATATTGGTATGCATCGTTTTATTTAATCTTTTCTATATTACAGAGATACGTATTATTATCTTCACTCTAAAATGAGGTTTTCTAAATAAAAGGTTGGATTCTTGAAAAACCTGGCCATCATATGAGTTTGAAATGTTATACAAGTGAAATAACATTATCTTGCAAACTTAAATGGTAGAAATTTACTATTGAGGTAACAAAAAACTCCCATCTTTATCAAAAAAAACTTCATATCCATACCCCAAGTAGATAGTGAAATGTTATTCTTGAACAAAATGGCACAATGGAATGATTTGTATAATTTTCTGCTTCAAGCTCATTGATTAGATTTTGGCAAATCTAACTGATGTAGTTTCCAGAACATTTACCAGACTACATAACTCTCTTATGATACTGTGAATTAAAAACATTCACTTAATATTCATTTTACTAATTTCTATTCTACTTCTAACTAGAATGGAATACTTTAATAGGCTACCTTCAAAAAATGAGTAAAACTATCTCAATGGAATAGACATCTCTGAATGCAGCAGTTGCGTCTACCTAGGTCAAGAAGTCAACATGATGAATGACCTAAAACCTGGGCTGTGCAGGAGGAAGAGAGAGCGGCATGGAATGCTTTCAAGAGCATCGAAGAAATAGCTAAAATGACAAAGAACCTCTGGTTCCAGGAACATCTCATAGACTCCACCATTCTCCCTGCATTAGCATATGCCTCAGAGACCTGGGTCCTACGTAAGCAGGATGAGAATGCTATTCGGGTCTCCCAAAGAGGAATCAAAAGAGCTATGCTTGGAATATCATGCCTTACTCAAGTGAGAGAAGGAATCCGGAGTTCTGACCTCTGTCAACAATCGAGAATCAGGGACACTGTCTCATTTGCCAAGGCATCGAAAATCAGATGGGCTGGACATGTAATGCGATTTGGAGACAACCGCTGGACTAGAGCCGTTACTGACTAGATCCCACGGGACGCCAAAAGATCACGTGGCTGCCCACCTAACAAGATGGCCAGACTTCTTCGCCAAGACCCTAAGTGATTTGAAGCTCATTGTATTCCTGAAGCAAGCAGATGCCATTGGGCTACACTGGCATATGATAGGGTCAAATGGAAACATTACTGGCACCCACTCAAGCAAATAGGACGAATAATGGGATGTCAAGTGATTAAAACCATAATGCCCAAAAAGGAGAGAGAGAGAGAGAGAGAGAGAGAGAGAGAGAGAAAAGTGCCTGTTACAGAGGTGGGGTGGGGTGGGAGAGAAAGAGAGAAACTGGAGACATTGGTGGTGGGAAATGTGCACTGGTGAAGAAACATATGTTGGAACATTGTATGACTCAAACCCAATCATGAACAACTTTGTAACTCCTATATATCATTGTTTCAATGAAAAAAATTAATAAATTTGAAAAAAAGCTGCCAAAAAAATGAGTAAAACTAAACCTATAATTGCATAGCACAGATTATCAATACATATACAAAGCATTGATAAAACAGAACCATAATTCCTTAAATAAGGGTATTTATATAGTTTAGGAACTATGCCACACAAAAATGGATACACTCACTAAATTCTATCATCATAAGATAATATCATCCTCAGTCTGTATTTTCCATCAGTATATGATCTTATGCTTTTTATATGTCCCATTGATTTGTGTGAACAAAGTTCTAACCCTCAAAAATAACGTTAAATTCAAATATTGTATTGGCAGTCCATTTATTCTTTTGAAAGTTACAAAGGAAAATTGCTGCTTACATATATAAGGTATTTAATAATCTATTAACCGTTACTATCACACACCTTTGCCAGACTTATATTACTCAAAGCACAAAGTCCTACATAATTAATGGAAAAGAACAAGGTTTAAACTTCAAATTTTGATTCATAATATGCCTCAAAGATCAGAAAATTTAGCTCAAATTGAGGTTTTTCCTTGACCATTGCTGTACATAGTATCCCTGGTTCCTTATTGTTATTTCTTGCTATTAATTAATTCAAAATGTACTATTTTTGCCATTTTTTCTTTTGTTTGACTGCTGAGTATGTGATTGGTTTTGCGTAAAGTCAAGCCAAGTGGATGTGTACATTTGTTTAGTGCCATATTATTGACTACCTCCCAAGACATCATTATTGCAGGATTGCCCTAGCATTTGGTGCTGACTATAAAATCCAGAACGTTGCCAAATTATTTTCAGAAGGACCATATGGCTTGATTGTTAAAAGAAAGGTTGGATAATACAATTGGGAGATTTACTTAAAAATTGCAAGGCTGAAAGAAAATAGCTAATTAACTGTCAATTTCCTTTCTGACACTATTGCATATATTTTGTTGACTTAAAAAATGTCATCTGGGGCTGGAACATTAGTTCAGTGGGTAGGACATTTGCCTTGTATGTGGTCCACCCAGGTTCGATCTCCAGCATCCCATATGTTCCCCCTGAGCTCCGTCAGGAGTAATTCCTGAGTGCAAAGCCATGAGCAACCCCTGAGTATTGCCAGTGGTGACCGAAAAAGCAAAAAAAAAAAGTCATCTATTTTGGTTATACACTATAAAGAAGTGTTTGGGGTCATAGAGATCGTACAGCAGGTAACCTGCCTTTTTATGCAGCTGATGCAGGTTTTATACTCAACAACACATATGGTCACCTGAGCCAAAAGTAACCCCTAAGCACAGAGCTTGGGTGAGTCCTGAATATAGCCAGATCAGGCACTAAAACATCACTTGATCACTTGACTTCCTGTAGATCATCGATAACTCGAGTGGGCACCAGTAACATCTCAATATGTCCTGTCACATGTGAGATAGCCCAAGGATATTGCCCACTCCAGGAACATAAAGAGCCTAAAACCATTCCATCAAGTCATGGGAATGAGGTCTATAATTGTTACTGGTATTTGGCATGTCAAATACAACATGGGTAGCTTGCCAGGCTCTACCATGCTAAAACATAAACATAAACTAAAACATAAATAAGCAAAAATTTGGTACATTAGAAATTAGAAATACTTCCAAATTGCAATATGATATATATGAACTTGAACAAAAAGAAAAGGCTATATTAAAAGGAATTTAATGAAAATATCATTTGATGGTCTTTTAACCTTATCTTAGACAAAGATAAAAGATGCTATGTTGTATATTTTACAATGCTATATATTTTACTTAGATTATGGAGAAATCAAAAAGAATTAGCATTTTTCTTAAACTTGCAAAATTTTTTTTTGGATTGATGGAGATTCTATGGTTTGTAATACTGCTTATAATGGTTAGTATAATTTTAGTGTTGTTGATCTTTGTACTTTACATATTGAATTCAAGTGAAGTGAAGAAGTGATCTGATGTTGAGTATATTCTTTCTCATTCAACTGGGTGTCTTTTAGAATTAGCTCATGTTTCTTTTGCCACACAGAAACTCTTAAATTTAGTGTACTAACATTTGTTTGTATTTGTTTCTATTGTCTTTGCCAGTGGAATCATATCATTGGACAATATCTTTAAGTTCCAAATCATAGAGCTTTCTCTCCATGTTTTCTACAGTGTACTTTATGAATTCTGGTCTGATCTCAAGGTCTTAGATCCACTTTGAATTGACTTTTGTGTGAGGCATGACATATGGATCCAGCAAATAAAATTTGTCTTTAGATTGTTTTAATAACCTTTCCTGTTCCATGCAATGAATTAGAGTGCACACAGAAACCACATTTCTACCTTTGGGTTTCATGGTAAGAAGTTCACATAGGTGGTTTCTAATGAAATCCACCAGTGACTTTTAGTGGCCTTGAAACATTTGTTCAAAGCCACCAATATATTGTGTTTCCTAATAACCTACTCTGATGCCCGAGTTTTGTATATCCCTCAACACTTTACAACTTGCACCTTACATGTGTAGAGATAACTCTTGCCTATAAGTAAAGGTATTTATCTTGACATTGACCCAATTTCAAATGCCATTCCTGTGAGCTACTCGCACTGTGATTTTATATAAAGTAAATAACATTTCTGTCTCCATTTTTCTTTATAGAATAAGCAAAATTACTTGCCTCTCAAGATTAGTTGGGAGTTAGAATAGTATAGAAAAAATGTGCCATGTGTTTAATTATATATTAGACAAATACAGGTTTACTATAATAGAATTCAATAGCTTCACTGCCACGAGGAATTGGCTTTCTAGATAGACTTTTCTAAGAAAATAAATATAAAATCTGTGACACTCAAATGTCTCTAAAAGTTTTGTGCATTTGGTTTTGCCGTAGTAATTTTCCCTAAAAAGGTATTGTTAAAAATCACAGAATTCCAAGTGTTAGCAGAAATTCCAAGCAATCATTGTGAAATAATTTCATCTTATGCTTGCATTTTAGGAGCAAACCCTAAATTCGAGGAATAAAGCTGATGGTAATTTAAGATTGTGTGATTTATTCAGTGCTATGCTTTTTTAAAAATTATAGAATGTTGCACATCATTTCTGTTAAATTTGATGTGAATTAGTGACATAAATTCCAGTGCTTATCCCAGAAAACCGCTTTCTGTTTTTGACATAGGGATAACATCCATGTTTCTTAGAGACATGGGATAGTTATATTAATCTGCAAATCTGTGTTCAGTACTACAATAGTAATATAACACTAAAGGTGGGATGCCTTCTTACTTTGATTTAGTTCTCTTTTACTTTACTTAACCAGTTCTGTAATTTATTCAGGAATTAGAGAATACAGGATAAAAATTTAAGTTTTTATACCTAAGTACTCAATTAGTTACACTACTTAAATATTTGCATGGAGAGCAATAATTTTAAGAGTCATCATGAGGAGCAACTGTAGATTCCTATGTTTTAAGTAATTATATAATTCATTCGTTGTCTTTCTCAAGAGAAATTAATATGAGATAATAACTTCTGAAAATATTGATATATCTAGTGCCAAAACTATTACCAGACCTAATTTGCACCTTTCATGCTACTTTGAATATTTTATTTATGCTTAAATGTCATCTATGCAATAGCAAACAGCCCGAAAAGAACATTATTCATGATCTCTTTAGATAAAATATCCCATATCATATTTGACAATGTAAAATGCCTATGATACAGGCTTACATAGTTTGTATTTATATGTGATTACAGAGTCAAAAGTTCCCACAGATCCTTATACTTATTTTCATAAATCTTTAATACTAAGTTATCCTTATAAAAGTGGTTCAGAGATGTTGATTAAAATTCATGTTTTTGGCAGGTTATGGAGTTAATAAAAAATAAAATGAATTAAAAATACTGAAAAATTGCTAAATGTTTCTGAGCAAGAAGAAAACCTGAACGTTCATATAAAATGATATTAAATGGAAGACCAAATTCTTTTGGTGTCTTCTCAAAAGATATAAATATATCAGAAGAGAGATAGTGTGATCTTTGAAAGGTAGTGGTCAGAAAGAGAGCACAGCAATTAAAGTATGTGCCTTACATGAGACCAGCCCTGACCTAATAATTGGCTCCATGTAAGCCCATGTAACTCAACATAGTGAACAACCCTGAAGCTCAAGCTCATTAGTTGGCCCAAATAATTCTCATATTGCATGGTTCAGCTAGAACCTCATTCAACAACACTCCAGTTAGTCAAGACCTCAAGGAGGGGGACGTGGGTCTCTTTAGTACCACATAGGAGGGCTCCCCACTAAAAAAAAATTGTTCTGACAGTAAACATTCTATCTCTTTTTCTTCCACCTTATGTACTAGAAAATGTCTGAAAAATGGTTTTCTAGGGGCTGAATGATATATTCTTATCAGTAAATTGCTCAGTTACAAGACAGCTCAGTTATATCTTCTGCAACCACGGCATAGAAGTGGCAGTAGAGAGGACAGCAACTGAAATTACAAGCTAGATTCATTCCATCAAACACAGTAAATGTCTCCCTATGTTACTGCTTTGTTTGGTTATGATGACTTAAGCATTCTTACCAATAACATCAAGCAATCTACCTCCTGGGAATGGACCCAAATTCATAAGGTTGTAACGTTTATACCCTATGGCAAGACTGGGAGATGGAAGGTGTGGGAGATAAAGAAGCCCTTTACATCTAAGAGATTCTCCCCTCGGATCACGGAGCTTAATGATTAGAAATGTCAGAAGAGACAAATATGCCTCTTATTTGCATCTGACTAATATGCACACATTCTATTATGGTAGAATGAGTGAATATATTTGGCTAGAGACCAGACCCATGCAGAGTTGGAAATATCAAGCACTGGACTTTTTAGAGTACTAGTGCAAGACAGATCTGGGAATCACCAAATGCAGGCACCCTGAGGGATACCAGGTCTATTTGAACAGAGAGTAATTCAAGTACCATCAATCAATTGGACTCAAACTAGGAGGATGGCACCATGAATAGTCAAGTGCTGATAGTTGGAAGCATTATCAGTTGCTCTGGGTAGTGTCATAAGGTTCCACTGATCCAATGGATCATTGTAATGGAACATTCCTAGCTAGCCATTGCCTTATCTCTGGAGGAAATCAGAGAATGGAAAACACATGTCCGTTGAGGCCTGCAAAAAACCAGACCCTCACTACTGCCTGCCATACTGCATAATACACAATGAAGTAGAAGAATTTGCCTAAAAATAATAAAAACAAAACTCGGAGGATTTCCAAATAAGCAAGTTTTCTGTAAGCTCTCTGATGAGAAAATCAAATTGATAGTGGTAAGGATGTCTACTGAATTAAGGAAAAGTTAAAAAGAGTTCCAATAATAATATGGTATGATAAAACTTCAGTAGGAAATCATGGAACTGAAGAGCTTAGGAGGAAACTTAAAAACACACAAAAATAACAAAAGCAATAAAAATAAAAAAATAATTTCATTGTTTCTATTAGTATGTTGCTTATCATCCTATGATAATAAGCAACATACTAATAGAAACAATGGAATTAATGTGCATATTTGAGGACAAGATGTTGAAACCAGTCAAAAAGAAGTAAAGAAATGAGGAAATTTAAAAGTAAGGAAAAAATTACTGCCTTGTGAGACAGACTTAATGCAATAGTGCACCAATTACAGGGGGTCCCAGAAGGAGAGAAGTGAAAACAGAGATAAAACTTTGGTGTGAGGAATTATAGCTGAGAAATGCCTCAATTTGGAGACTCAATCATATACAGATTCAAGAAGCCCAAGAAGTTCAATACTAATTATACTCAAACCTAAGATCACTAATACACATTGTAATTAAAGTGACCAAAATATGAAAATATAATCTTAAGTGCAAGAAGAGGAAAACAAAAATGTCTATAAGGGAGTCTTCATAAGATTCACAGTATATCTATAAAACAATCCTTTTATATCTACAAAACACAATCCACAAAGATAGATAGGAATTAGGTATGTCATAGCAAAATATTGAGCGAAATAAAGAAACGAACAAGATTATATCTGGCTAATCACTGAAATTTGAAAGAGTGCCACAAATTTTCACAGAAAAAAAAATCCTTTTAAAAATAGTCTTGCCCACTAAACCTAAAGCGCAAATTCAGTCCTCTGCAAATGGGTGGACTGGACTTATTTGATAGTCACAGGGCTCAACTATTCAGTTGGATTACATCCTCCTGTGGACAAGGGTCCAGTATAAACCACATGCTAGGACACAGAACAAGTTTTATTAAATTAATAATTTTAGAAACCATAGCAATTATTTTCTTGATTGCATGCTTTGAAAGTTAAAATAAAACAAACAAATCTCAAAACACAAACACCTTGATGAAACACATACACCTGAAATCTGAACAACTTACTACTGAACAATCATTATGTCAAAGAAGAAATTAAAAAAGGAAAATCAAATAAGATTCCTGGATAAAGATCAGTGAATATGAGCTATCTGAACAGATGCTATATAGCAAATGTTATTTTAAGAGGAAAGCTATAATAATATAGGCATTCATCAGGAAATAAGAACAGTCACACATAAATAATCAGTCCTCTATATCAGAATACTAGAAAAACAATAGAAAGGATTCCAAAGTAAGTAGGAGGGGAATTGTTAAAATCAGAGTGGAATTCACAAAATATAAATTTTTAAAAGTCAATATAAAATTTCACTGAAGTTGAGCCAGATATTTTTTTTATTTCCCCAAAGAATAATCAAGATCAGGAGCAATAGTACAGAGAATAGGGCATTTTCCTTGCATGTGGAACCAAGGTTGATCCCTGGCATTGCACATGGTACCACGAAGAATTACCCAGATTAACTTTTGAGTGCAGAGCCAGGAGTTAACCCCTGAGCACTGCTGTTTGACCCCCAAATATAAGCAAATAGAATAAAGGAGATCAATAAAATCTTAAGTAGACTCATAGTGAGAAAACCCTTAAAAATTACTCAGAAGTGAAAGGGGGAAATTATAATAAATATCTCAGAAACATAAAAGTCAATTCAAGATCATTATGTGCAACATGATACAACTAAATTGGAAAAGCTCAATGAATAGCTATTTAGAATCCTACAACCTTCTAAGAATGAATCAGAAAGTACAACACCTATATATCAATTAATATTATCATAAATGCAGAATTATAAACAAATGCACACAAAAAATACAAATGTTTAATGAGAACAATTAAAGTTCTCATTAAAGAATCTTGGCATTTTACAAGAACATAGAAAAAAATACTTGTAAAATTTTTATGAAAGTGTAAAACTCTCAGAATAAACAAAGAAATTGAGAAAATAAAAATGAGTCATTGTATTCCTGAACTTTAAACTATACTATCAAGCTATTATAATTTTGTAGGTGGTTTTCAAGCAAAGATAGAGTCTTAGTACAATGAAATTGAAAACCCAGAATTAAACCCTCAGATATATGGACAATTCATTTCTGACAAAGGCGACCAGATACATTGTAAAGAGAGCAAGAAAAGCCACATTTAACAAATAGTGCTGGGAAAGCTGGTTGGACTCCTCATGCAAACAAGTGAACAAGACTCCCATGTCAAATTATACAGATGTCAACTCAAAGTGGATTAAATGCCATTATGTCAAACCTGTTCATAATACACATAAAAGAAAATGGAAAACTTGCCATGATATTGACTTCAGAGGATGCTTCATTGAAAAGCTGAGGCTCCATGGGCAAGAAATCTAAAACAGAAATAAGCAAAAGAGGTTATATTAAACTAGAAAATTCTACACACTGAAGAAATGATGGCAAATTTTTTTTAAAAATCAAAGCAGCGTAGGTTATATGCATACATATGGTTATGTATGCATATAACCTCTTTGTCTTTGAAATTATTTACAATGACAAAGATCTGGAAATAACCCATGTGTTGGAACAACAGCAGAATCAAAGAAACTGTGATACATATAAACACAGTGGAATACTACTCAACTATGAGTAAGGATCACTTGATCACTTGATCATTTGATATCCTGTTATTCATTGATTTGCTCAAGCAGGCACCAGTAACATTTCCATTTGACCCTATCATGTGCCAGTTTAGCCCAATGGCATCTGGTTGCTTCAGGAATATGAAGAGCCTCAAACGGTTTGTTCAGGGTCTCGATAAAGAAGTCTGACCATCTTGTAGGTGGGTGGTCCTGTGATCTTTAGACGACCCATGGGATCCAGTTGGTAACGGCTCTAGTCCAGGGATCATCTCCAAATCCCATTACATGTCCAGCCCACCTCATTTTCGATGCCTTGGCAAATGAGACAGCGTCCCTGACTCTGGAGCGTCGGCAGAGGTCAGAACTCCAGATTCCTTCTCTCACTTGAGTGAGGCATGAGATTCCAAGCATAGCTCTTTCGATTCCTCTTTGGGAGACTCGAATAGCATTCTCATTCTGCTTTCAGAGGGCCAAGGTCTCTGAGGTGTATGTTAATGCAGGGAGAATGGTGGAGTTGAAAAGATGTGCCTAGAGCCAGAGGTTCTTTGTCCTTTTTGCTATTTTTTGATGCTCTTGAAGGCATTCCATGCCACTCTCTTCCTTCTGCGCAGCAGGTTATAGGTCGTTCATCATGTTGACTTCTTGACCTAGATACACATATTGTTGCATTCAGAGATGTTTGTTCCGTTGAGAGTGAATTTGGCCTCTGGAACTAGTTCATTTTTCATGAACATAGTTTTGTTGAGATTCAGCTGTAAACCTATCTTTCCACATCGTCAGTCGAAGAGAACTAGCATTTGTGCCACTTGGCTAATATTTAGTGTTATTAGAATGATGTCATCGGGGAAGTGGAGGTGGTGTAGTTGCAGAGCGTCTATCTTGGTACAAAATTCTACTACACATAACAGGGAGAAAAAGCTACAAAGTTTAAGAAGAGAACTCCCAGAATGATCACCAACCGGGAACTCTTTGATACCATTGCAGCAACATGGGAAGATACCATCATTGATAACATCAATGAAGAATACAACCGACTGTTTCAGTACCTCCATGATTGTGCAAAGAATTCTGAGAAAGACACAAAAGGACGCCTGTCTTCAAACACTCTCAAGCTCATTCTGCAACGTGGCAAGGTGTGAGCTTCAGGCGACCAAATGCTAATGTCCAAGCTTGCAAAGCTTGAGAAAGGCGATAAAGGAAGACCTCAAAGAGAGAAGAACATAAATACTGGTTGATGCAGCAGCAGCCAGGAAAGCATTTGCAATGCTCGCCTGTCCTTCCCCAACTATAAGACCAAGATGACTGCCCTCTGACATCCTGATGGATCTATCCCATCTTCCAGAAAGGCAATAGACAAGACTATCCATGACTTCTACTCAGATCTCTTTGATGAATAAGGATGAAGTCTTGTATGTGGCTCAAACTTGGAAGGAACTGAAAATTGTGCTTAGTGAAGTGCCACTCTGTCTCTTAATTGGTACATTTAGACCACTGACATTGAGAGAGATTATTGTCATTGGATTTTTTGTCATCTTTCTGTTTAAACTTGTTGTGTTTTTGGATTCCATCTTATTTTTTACAGTAGACCCTTCAATCCTCCTTTTAGCTGGTTTTGAGTCTACGAAGTTCCTGAGCTATTGTTTATCCATGAAGTTGTGTATCTTTCCTTCACAAATGAAAGTAAGTCTAGCCGGGTAAAGAATTCTTCTGAGGCCTGCAGTTCATTGTGCCTTTTCACAATATCCCACCATTGTTTTTGGTTCGGATTGTTTCATCTGAGAAGTCTGCTGTAAATCTTAAGGATGATCCTTTGTATGTGATTTCTTTCTTTGATCTTGCTGCTTTCAGTATTCTATCTCTATCTATTGTTTTTATCATTTTAATTAGGATGTGTCTTGGAGTATTCTTATTGGGGTTTCTTTCAGCTGGTAGGTATCCTGTTGTAGGACTCCTCTAAGAGCCTCTGCATCTGCCCTGGATTGTCTCCTGCAGGTCACTTCTAGATTTGGGGATAGTCTTCCCATGTTGCTGCGGTCACTTTGTAGATAGGGGGTAGTCTAAATGTGGCAGTTTATCTGTCCATGTATTCTGTACTTGATCACTTGATCACTTGAATCCCGTTATTCATCAATTTGCTCGAGTGGGAACCAGTAACATTTCCATTGGACCCTATCATGTGCCAATGTAGCCCAATGGCATCTGGTTGATTCAGTATTCTGTACTGGCTGGCATAAATATTCTCTCATGCTACCACAATCATCGTGGGACTAGCTAGATCTTACCAGCATATTTGCCTGGCCACGTTGGATATCTAAGTAATTAGACCAGAGACAAATGTTGTTTGCCTCCAAGCAAGCAAGCATGGCTCCCTGATAACTCAAAGACAACTAAAATACAAAATTACCGTGAAGTAGACGAAGACTCTTGTGAAGGCTTGGAGAAATATTTAACTGGCATTAGTATTAGTTTTTGGTACAGAGACATGCCATCTCAGAAACCCCCTTCTCTATGCTATAAAGGCATTTCCAGGCAGATCTTGGCTCAAAACATTAGCATATAATAGGGACTAGGTGAGGTGCTGGGAGAAATTACCTAAGGGCATTTGACCCTTCCTGCTTCCCATAATAGTGGGAGGTCTGAGTTGAGAGGTATAAAACCAGCCTGCTTCCTCTCGCTCTCTCTCTTTTTGGGCTCTCTGTTTGTGAGCTCATACCCTTCTTGGGAGTCTTGTCCTTGTCTCCTCTTCACAGGGCCTTAACATGTGGTGGCCGCTGTCTTGGCCTACATGTGGCTGGGGTTTTAGCCGGGAATCCTAAGCATAGGGTTTTTTCTACCACTGACTTGTGAACCTGTGATAAGTAAAGCCTGAACCTGTGATAAGTAAAGCCTTTTAAAACTGCATCGGATTCCTGAGTCTTCATCCATTCCCCACTGGCTTAGGAGGTAAAAGGGAACTCGCTTCTCGGCACTGTCAGGACCTTGGTGGCGTTTCCCGACAGTATCCTATGGGCCTCCTGAAACTGAGAGCATGCGTTCTTCAGTTCAAGGAACTTCTCAGCAGTGATGGCTTTGACAGTTTCTTCTTCATCAGGGTTTTCTTCTTGCCCTTCTGAGACCCCAATGATCTGTATGTTGTTCCTTTAGGCTTCGTCCTGATTTTCTCTGGTAGTCTGATCATTGATTCTGAGTCTTTTTTCCACTGTCTGCTGTTGTCTAGAGAATCTTTGGACCTCTTCTTCAAGATCTCTAATTCTTTCTTCAGCAGTTGTTACTTTGCTTTGGAGGCCTTCCAGTGTGTTTTCATTTCGCTTACCACATTTTTAATATGTCATTTCTGCTTGTATTTTTGTCTGCAATTTCTGCTCTCATGTCCTCTTGTATTTTATTGACTTTGTATTCCATTGCTTCTCTGAGTTCCTTATGCATCCTTAACAGTTCCTTCCAGAAATCCTTATAAGAAATATTATATAGCCCATCGTTATTGCTTTGCTTATCTGGGTTAGTAACTTCACACACTGAGCTTGATGGAATTCTGCATTGCTTTACAATAATGACTATTGTAGGTTGAGAATGTGTCTTCTGGGTGGCTAGACTGTACAGTTAGTAGGCGCCTGGGTTGTTTGCAGTTTGGCATGGATGGCAAGGAATGTTGGACAGATGCTCACTGGTATCTCAGGTAAGATAAATATTTAGTAGTTCGTGGGACACGCTAGCACGTCCACACAGTTTTTAATTTTGGAATGTCAGTGGGTGGTTCCTGAATGTTTCCTCGGGGTGCCTGGGGTGCCAACGCACCTGGCAGAGGGGATGAAAAGAAACTGTGCTTAGTAAGTAAAGGGGAAAGAAAACAACCAACACCAGATGATTTCTGTTATACCTGGCACATAAAATAACAAAATAAGGCCCTATAGAAAGCCCAGATCCTGAGGTACTAACAAAGAAATTGAGAAATACAGCTGCCAAGTAGAAATGGGAAGTGGTGGTGGGGGCAGAGAGGGAAAAGTCTTCTGGAGACATTGGTGGAGGGCTATTGACAGTCAGGGGGCATGATGTAGCAGCATTTTGAGCATGAAGCAACAGAAGCAATACTATTGTCAGCCATGATCCCTCAATTTAAAAAATGAAATTTGAAAAAAGAAAAATAATTCCAAGCTGGGAGGTCAAAAGATGGGAGAAGAATTACAAGAAATGTGTTTTAGAGAATCAGCAAATGCATCAACAGTAGTAAGATAGTATCAAACCCCACAAAGGGTTTTTTTTAGCATAAATAAAAGGTTTGATTGGTCAGTCTGGGGGTATGACTGACATCCCTCAATTCACTGTTTCAACCACGGCCTTGAGGCAGGAGAGGCTAAGCCCACCCATGGTCAGACGGAGAGGGAGGAGGAACAAACTGAAGGCTTCTGAGGGTTAAGTTACCGGGACTGGAACCAACGTTCTAAGAATAAATCCAGGATGGAAAAGGCATCGTCCATAGCTGGAGAAGCTGGGGATTTTGGCTCACCTTTAGGACTGCCATCCCTTTCCTGACGGGTCACTGTGGTCTCCGACTTGCCGGTACTGTCCACTACAGTCAGGTGCTCCTCCACTGTCCCATCAGGCTTAGTGATCTTGGTCACAGAGACGCTCTTGAAGTAGGACTTTGGCTGAGGCTGTAAAACTGGGCCAAGGCCTTCCTGGGAAACCTGGGAATCAAGATCATTGTCCTCTCTGGCTCTAGAAGGGGGCGTCACAGGCCACACATCATCAAACCTGGAAAAGATCTCTGGGAGTCCCAGTCTCCGGCTGCACTGCAAGATTCTGTCTTGGCATCATCCTCCAAGACCTCCCCAAATACCCCAGGCCAGTGACTATCTGGATATTTCAGCATGGAGTCTTAAGGGTCTGTCCCTCCCGCTGTCCCACATCAGGAGTCTCTGACGAAGGACCGGGAAGTTCGGGTGGACGGGAAGGCAAGGTCCAGGCACCCATCTCATTGAAAATGCTATTGAAATCTCCTTTGTGGTACCCAGAAAGGTACCAGTCAATGTAGCACAGAAATAATGACTAGTAGTAACTCAGACCATCACCCACCCCTTATATAAGGCTGCCCATGCTTCCCTGTTTAAAAACACCAAGCACAACACTTCACATTTACCTCAGTTCAGAAAGTGGGGATGGCAACTCACTGTGTACTTATTTCCAGCTTCTACTTCTAGAACTCAGTCTGAGAAAGAGAAAAATGAGTTTTTAATCAATTTTACACTGAAGTATTTAAATGAAGAAGACAAAATTTTAATTATTGAAATGAGACTCTTTGTTATAACTAAAATAACGGAAGTTTTATGGGCCCAAACTAAGAGAGCATTAAGGGACATGCTAAATATAGGAGAGAGACAAGAATAAAAAGCTCAATGGTAACTGTTCAAAGAAAAATAAAACTCATCAATGAGCTGAGAGTTCTAAATTCAACTGTAATATATTTTTAATATTCCATTTAGGAATTGGAAAGACTTTAAAAGCAAGATCATTATAGCATTCATGTGCATAAATTTCAAAGAATTTTCTGCATAATACTTTTTTATTTTAATTTTCTATCCACAAAATGTTCTCTGAAGGCACAGTTTACGTATAAATTAATTTTAATATATTAAATAATAAAAACAACTGGAATTTCAAGTTCTGGCATTTAAGCCTAGTTACCTATGTTTGAATACTTCTTTTATTTTTCAAATAATCCCTCATGTTTCCTTGGTGATATACCTCAGGTAAACTTAGAATAATAGCTGATTGTTCGGATTTTTCAACTTAACTTGAGTTGAAGATAGAATCACTTCTTTGAGATGAAGTCCAGACTTTTACAATGTTCTCAGTACAAGGTATTTATATGACTAATATTGAGCCAGATAGTGTTGGTCAGCAGTTCACGACATTTCAACTCTGGCAGAAAGTCTTGCAAAGTTGTCCCATAGCTATCACTAATGAAAAAAAAAACATGATAGCTACAATTAACATTTTTCTGACTCTAAAATGGCAGTTTTCATCATAAACTATAGTAATAGCTATTAATTATGATAGAAAAATGTCTTCATGTTAAGGAAAGTTCCTGAGTTACTAAATTTTAAGAGTCATCTACCAGTGCACTTTTTCTTGTTATTTTTGTTTTTTGGGTTACAGCAGGTAATGTTCAGAATCTGATTCTGAACACAAGAGTCACTCCTAGAAAGCTCAGGGACCTGGTGCTGGAGTTCAAACCTTGATCTGCTATGCACAATGCAAGAGCTCTATCTGCTATAATATTTTTCTAACCCCTAACAGTACATTTCTAAAATATGAGCCATCATTTTATGTACATATATGATTTCTTTTGGAATCTATATATTTGGCTAATTACGGTTATAGATTTCCCAAGCAATATTTTTTTAATTCCTAGAGGAGTCCATCTTAAATAAAAGAGCTAAATAGTTTTATGCAGTCTTGACAATGATTTTGAGGAAATTATATGTGGATTAAATTTACATTACTTCAAAGGACTATTCAACAGCAAAAATAGGAAATATCATCATCTATAGAGTCTCATGCAGGGTAGAGCCTGGCAAGCTACCAGTGTGGTATTTGATATGCCAAAACCAGTAACAATTATAGACCTCATTCCCGTGACCTGAACAAATGGTTTGAGGCTCTATGTGTTGCTGGAGCAAGCAGATGCCCTTGGGCTACAGTAGCATGAGACAGAACATATGGAGATGTTATGGTGCCCGCTTGAGCAAATCGATGAAGAAATGGGAAGACAAGTGATACAAGTGATAGAGTCTCATGTGTTTGTGGAAGATATCATAACTGTTGAAAGAAAAATAAAGTTTAAAATTCATTATTTACACAATACATATTAGCAGTTATAACAAATGTATTGGAATCAAGTGAGAAATGAAACCCACTGCCATGTATTGCGCTTTAATATTTTATTGTCTAGATTTACACATCTTATGAAGTAATATGGCTTATAAAATTTCGTTATTAATGTTTTACCCCAAGTATCCTAATGCACATTTTCTAAAAAGTCTTAAATAATTTAAACTTAAAAATGTACTGTGGATCTATTTAGCAAAGGATATATTTAATAATTGTCTTGATGTGTTATTTCTTATTTTAGTTGGTGTATTTTTTACTAAACTTTATACCCTTAGAAAACTTTGTATTATATATTACACTCTAACAGCATAAGATAGGATTTTAGTTCTAAAGATTATTATAGTTAGTTCAGCTTTAATTCTGGTTATTATCTATCAAGTATACTTAAAATGGCACTATTTTGTATTAATATTGTTATTTGATTTTATATATTTTTGTATATGATTTTAGCGATAACATCTTGACTAGAATTTGACACATATACATTGCTTTAATTCTAAACTCCTTTTAATGATAATAGATAACTGCATTGTCTAAATTTAAACTAATTTTTATTCAATTAACCTGACAGTTTCTAAGAAACTGTGTTAAATATGTTGGTGTATTAGCTATTTCTCTTTATGATTCTCTTTGTTTTTCACTTAGGTTTTGCAATATGATACTCTATTAATAAATCATATATGATTTTACATAATTTCCAGCTAAACTACAACATTAAAACATTATTTTTTGTGATCACTTTATTTTTAGTAATGTTTTTTAAAGCTATTATAATTGAGGCTAAATAATTATCATCCTTTTCATTAGTATTTTCCTATAAAATTAAAATGTTAATAATGAATATTAATATTTTGTACATTTATTTGTTTGCTATGATTTTTAACAACATATAACTGGGCAAATATAATTTTATTTTAGTTGAAACACTTTACCTTTTGAATATAATTTCTTATCATGTTTCATTATTTAAATCTTTTTTTCTTTCCTTTAAATAATTGAGTGGAATTTCATATTCTATTTTTCTTTCTCTATGTATTTAGAAATGGAATTATTTGATTTATTATAACTCACAGTAGACATATTTATTGCTATCTCATCTTTCTCTTCTCAGAAAGGTATAATCACCATAGAATATTTAATTCTAGACTATATTGAATGACTAATATTTTCCAGTCTTTATATCTGCTTTTTATATCTAGTTATATATCAGCTATTGATGTTGAATGTATCATATAAGACATCATTATCTAAAAGTGATCGTACTTAGAAATAAAACAAGATATTCACATTATTTACCAAATCTATTTTTATTTATATGTAAAACAAATCAATAGCCTTGCTTACCTTTCAGACCTGTATTACACTATTCCACCTGGGATTCATTTCTTTCTCTTCAACAGAGTCTTTTTAATTTTATTTACAAAGAAACTATTACTCGTTTTTTTTTCTCTTGGGAAACTATTTTTATCTTTACTTCATTAAAAATATGCTCTATAAATAATTCACTGTATCACTGTATCACTTTCTTCCCGTTCATCATCAATTTGCTTGAGCGGGCACCAGTAACATCTCCATATGACCTGTCTCATGCAAGTAGAGCCCAAGGGCACCTGCTTGCTCCAGGAACATAAAGAGCGTCAAACCATTCCATCAGGTCATGGGAATGAGGTCTATAATTGTTACTCGTATCTGGCATATCAAATACAACACGGGTAGCTTGCCAGGCTCTGCTGTGCAGGTAGTATACTCTTGTAGTCATCTCAAAATCCAGCATTTATTGATGAACCAGAGGGGGAAGTCCAAATGTGGAAAATGGAGGTCCTCATGGAGTGGGGGTCGTCTGGCTTGTTGCGAGGCTCTGCTGGGGTGGCAGGCCAGGGCTAGAACCTGCCATCCCTCCCGGGCGTCTCATGAGCGGCTGGGCACAGTGAGAGCCAGTAGCAGCTCTGCCCCAGGTCTGTCTCTGGATCAGCATACCTGGGCGGATTAAAAAAGACTGCAGCAGTGTGGATCTCGATGAGGCGGACTGTGATAGGCTGGTCTGCAGGGTGGAGTTCTGATGAGGGGGAAGTTCAAATGTGGAAAATGGAGGTCCTCATGGAGTGGGGGGGTCGTCTGGCTTGTTGTGAGGCTCTGCTGGGGTGGCGGGCCAGGGCTAGAACCTGCCATCCCTCCCGGGATTATAAATAACTACAGGGGGGTTATTTCCTTGCTAGAACATAAAATATTTCTTATGGCTACAAAGAAACCCAGCAGACCAGCCTATACGCCTGGCTGGTGGCCTTGCGGCTCATCAATAAATGCTGGACTTAGAGATGACTACAAGAGTATGTATGCGCAGAGCCTGGAAGTACCCGGTTGTATTTGAATGCCAAATACCAGTAAAAATAGACCCACCGAATGGATTGAGGCTCTTATGTTCCGGAGCGGATGCCCTGGTCACAGCATGAGACAGGACATAGGAGATGTTACGGGGCCCTCGGCTCAGATGATGGGAAGACAGACAGTGATGGCTACAAAAGTAGCTCACCAGGAAATGATGCCTTCTATTTTTTAAATCATGTGCAGATAACTCCCTTTTAACTAGCTCTGAAAACACGATTAAATTTTCACCCTGAAAATTTGATGTTGTGTGACACAAAACACCATAAGAATTCTTGCAGCTTTTTCGCTGGGGAATGTTTGACATTGTAAGAAGTCTGACTAATTTGAGATTGCTAAAACTAAGCCTAGTCTACTTTCATAATGGGACAAAATTACTACCTGAGTGCAATCCACCTACAAAATTGTGACAAAGAAGAATTTTTAAAGGAACATATATGTATATATACATTTACATATAATATCAGGTGACTTTCAAACTAAGTTTATTCCAATTGTTGGTCCTTATTTTTTTAAAAACACTAATGTAAGATATATTCTTTATAGGTAAAATAGGACTGAGGTTAGGAGAGTTAGAAGGTTAGCAGGACTGAGATTACAAGACAGCTACCAAATTTAATGGCACAGACCACACAAAACCATTCTAATTACATATTGAGTTGGTTCCCAAAAGCATTCACATTTTTATAATTTGCTAGAAGAACTCAAAGAATTCACTGAAAACTGTTGAATTAATGGCTATGGGTGCTACAAATTATATAACTTAAAATAAAATACCAACCAAGAAATTGCTATAGAGGTGACGACAACAGTAAGATGCTCGCCAAGCACACAAGTCGAACCAAGATATAAAACAGTTGGGGATCTTTTATGTGTTCTTTACACATGAGTCAGATTCTGCTAATTCAATTGAGGACATTGTGTGACAGCGCAAATGAAGTCAGAGAAGCTCACCTTATTTTTGATGTCCAGAGTTTTAATTAGGATTTCATCCCAGAAGCTGCACTTACTTCCAAGATGTTTTTTCCCTGTCACCATCCCTTAGGAGATTGACTTGACATCTCATAACTCAAAGTCAATATTTTGTAATACTTTGTTGTTGCTAAAAGCCTCAACACAAATCATATTGTTACTACCTGGAATGACCAACGCCCCCAGGCAAACAGGAAAACCCAGACAAACAAAGCCACTCCAAACGTTTAGAGATGATTCCAGACAAAGAAGGGACAAAATGCAAAGCAATTTTTTTGTTTGTCTCCTTTTTGATTTTTTTTAAAGTCAAATTCCAAACCAGTGATTGTCCTAGTGTAGTATGTTGGCAGAATTTTCCAACACATTTTATAAAACTGCTGCATCAGAGAAAAACACACTGCACTATCTTGGCATACCCCAACCTTATCATCGCTCCGGTTCTTTTCTCCTCATGCCTAATCATAAGAAGCAATACCCACATATTTGAAATCATTGTGGAAAACTTTCTACATAATAAATCTTAGATGTCATCAAAAGTATTGTAGTGTATAATTTTCTTTTTTTTTAACCTGTGTTTATTATTTATTTATTTTTAAAATATTTTATTATACCACCATGAAATCTACAATTACAAAGGTGTTCATGTTTGGTTTTCAGCACCCATCCCTCCACCAGTGCCCATTTCCCACCACCAATGTCCCCATTTCTCTTCACCCTCCCCTAGCCTACCTCTATGGCAGGCTCTTTCTCTATCTCTTTTCTCTCTCTTACTCTCTCCTTCTCTCTCCTTCTCTTTCTCTCTCTCTCTTACTCTCTTCCTTATCCTATACATTATGGTTTGCAATACATACGTTTAGAGGTTATGATGTGTATCCTATCCCTTTGTCTATATTCAATGCTTAGTTCTAGGCTAATATTATCATTTCCAACAATTATTAGCACACAGTTCCCTTCTCTGTCTTACTAACCTCTCACTCCCACACACTTACAGCTGATTCCACCTATTAACAAGACCTCTTAATCCATGTTTTTCCTGGTCTTGGATATTGGTATCATTTTATATATATGTCACTTGTCACTTGTCTTCCCGTTGTTCACTGATTTGCTTGACGGGGCACCAGTAACATCTTCATTGGGAATGAGGTCCATTATTGTTACTGTTTTTGGTATATAGAATACAACATGGGTAGCTTGCCAGGCTCTGCCGTGGCTCTGGGTTCATCCTAGGGGGCCCAGTCTTTTTCTATGTCAGACCATCAGCCATACAGGGCCCACGGGTCAGAGCCATGGGTGTAGACAAGTCTGTCTCCTGTCTGCCAGCTGCCAATGCAGCCAGGCACAGCAGCCACATCTGCAACACCTTGAGTATATATATATATATATATATATATATATATATATATATATATATATATATACACACATACATACCACACCTGCAGCACCTTGAATATATATATATATTTAAGAAGAGTTATGATTATGTGTACACATTTTCATGTGTATTTATCATGTCATTATTTCAATGATTAATTTGTTATTTTTGTTTTCTTAGAGTTTACAATAAATTTTTACTGCTATCCATACCATTTTAAATAATATTCTAAATTAGTTCATATGATGATATTAACTGATGATTAATTTGTTCGTAATAAATTATCCTGTTGAGAGGAAAGGATATAACTTTTACTTTTTCTTACACATGATTGAAACTTATTCAATAAGATTTTATATTTTCTAATAAAAAGGCCATTTCCTCCCAGCATTTGAATATTAAAAAATACTTCAATCCTTATTATAAAATGAAACTATCATCTCAATACAGTACCATTGACAATGAATAAGATTTGAATAGTTTTAAAATAAAAGTAGAAACTTTTCATCAGCCCATAGTTATTTTCAAATGCATATTTATAGATTCCTTATTTAATTGTATTTATTATACCCCATTTGTTGACTCTACTTTCTCTTGCCAATTGTTCCTGGTCTGTTTCTTCAGTTTTCTATAGCACTGAGTAACAGTCTCTTGTACAAATTGTGATGAAGCCAGAGGCATCCCTACCCCAACTCCCAATGATCAGGTAACTTTTGTCAATACCCTTTTCTTGAAGGACAGGTTTAGCTATTCTGGGAGTTTTGTTGTTTTGCCCACACCCAGCTTAATCTTATTTAAGCCAAGGTTCATTCTAATGAGATCTCTCTTCTATGTAAACACTTTTAGAGGGTGTGGCAGTTACAGAAGTCACCTTAATTGAATAACTTCTGACTTATACATCTACTAAGACTTCTATGTTTTCTAGATTGGGCACAGCTCCTCTTTATACCCACTGCACCCAGCGTGGGACAGTTAGAATTTACCAGGAGACTACCACCCTGGCTACGTTGAGACTATAGGAAAACTATAGGAAGGATCATACTAGTTTGCTCTAAGCAGGTGAGTGTGACCCTTTCAGGACACGAGAACAAGATACTCAGAATCACCCTGGTGCAGATAATAATAAGAAGGATCTTGTGGGTACCATCTAGATTACATGAAGCTGATGAGATTAAGATGTATTACTTTATACCAGCCCCCTCTCTCCAGTGTTTTACATAAGAGATAATCTTAGTAGAAAGGATTAGACCTTGGCATAAACTTTGTTTATACCTGCAATAAGATGTGGCACTACACTCTGTTTAGAGTTCTTTGTTGACATGACCCTCCCGGTTGGATTACTTTGGTGTATATAAGGGGACTGACTTGAGGCCCCTTCACCTTTTGACTTTGGGCCTTTTAGCTTTCGGCTTTTGGCTCCTCAGCCTTGTGGCTTTTGGCTTTTGGCATTTTGCTCTTGGGCCTTTTGCTCCATCTTCTGGGTAGGACTCAGCTCAGGTGAGATCCTCTCTCTTTAGTGGGAGACTTAGACTCTTTTGTATGGTCTAAATTCAGACCAGAGCTAGAGTTTGTTCATTATATTGGATTGCTGTGGAAAAGCTTTTGTACTATTAAAAGCCATGTTTGGAACTGGACTCGTGAGTTTTCATCTGTTCTCCCAGCATCCTCGGAGGTAGAAGAGAACTTCTATCCTGGCACTGTCGGGGACCCCTGCGGTGACACTGTCGGGGACCTCTGCGGCGTTCCCTGACACCCGTTCTTCTCTTTTTATTGTCCAGTTGATGCATTATATCTCATTCTATAAAAGAAATATTTAATATTTTTTAAAAACATAAATGGATACAAATAGATCAGAAAAAGATATCAGGCATCTGTATAAAATGATGGAAACATAATCTGTGGTCAGATGCTTGTACATAAAATAAATTAGAATTTCTACTATTTTTATCATGTCACAAACTGGTTAAAATGGGATGTTTCCTCTTTTTTTCTAGTTCCTTAAATTATCTTTTTTAGTTTTATGTCACATGTGGAGGTGTTAAAAACTTACTGCTGACTCTTTGCACTGGGATATACTTCTGGTGGTGCTGGAAAACAGTAAATCAGGGTGGAATATGTGCAAGCCAAGTACCCCCTTTACTATCTCTAGCTCCTTAACTTTATAACAAAATAGTAAAATATATTCAAATTATAGTACTCATGGTTTAATTTAACTTATGAGCTTGAAATTAGAAAATATTTTTTTACTTAGCTAAAATATAGGGGGTGGAGTGATAGTACAATCGGTAAGGCACTTACTTGTCATGAATGTGGTCAACCTGGCTTGATCCTCAGTATAGCATATGGTCCCTCGAGCACCTCCAGGAGTGATTCCTGAATGCAGAGCCAGGTGTAACTCCAGAGCATCATAAGGCATGTACCCCAAACAATAGTAGATATAAAGGATTGTTATTATTAATAAACCTATACACATTTCCTCAAAATTATATATAATTTGTTATTTTTTCTCTTTTCAGGTCACACCAGGCAATGCTCAGGGATTACTCCTGGCTCTGCACTCAGAAATTACTTCTGGTGTCCCTGGGGGATCATATGGGATGTCAAGGATCAAATGCAGGTCAGTCATGTGCAAGGCATGCCTTCCCCCACTGTAATATGGTTCTGGCACCTACAATTTAGGTTTTTTGCATTTTCATTATTCTATCTCTATTATTTGTAAAATAATTTTGTGCACTAAATTTTAAAAACTTTTATCACTTGACATCCTGTTATTCATTGATTTGCTCGAGTGGACGCCAGGAACATTTCCATTTGACCCTATCACATGCCAGTGTAGTCCAATGGCTTCTGGTTGCTTGAGGAATATGAAGAGCCTCAAACTGTTCGTTCAGGATCTTCACAAAGAATTTTGACCATCTTGTAGGTGGGCGGCCACGTGATCTTTTGACATCCTGTGGGATCCAGTTGGTAACAGCTCTAGTCCAGCGGTCGTCACCAAATCGCATTACATGTCCAGCCCATCTGATTTTCGATGCCTTGGCAAACGAGACAGCGTCCCTGACTCTGGAACAGAGATGGAGGTTGGAACTCCGGATTCCTTCTTTCTCTTGAATGAGGCCTGATATTCCAAGCATAGCTCTTTCGATTCCTCTTTGAGAGACCCAAATAGCATTGTCATCCTGCTTTTGTAGGGCCCAGGTTTCTGAGGCGTATGTTAATGAAGGGAGAACAGTGGAGTTGAAGAAATGTGCCCAGAGCCGGAGGTTATTTGTCTTTTTCGCTATTTCTTTGATGCTTTTGAAGGCAGTCCATGCCACTCTCTTCCTCCTGCGCAGCTCAGGTTTTAGGTCATTCATCATGTTGACTTCTCGCCTAGGTACATATAACTGCTGTATTCAGAGATGTTTGTTCCATTGAGAGTGAATGGGGCCTCTGGAACTAGTTCATTTCTCATGAACATAGTTTTGTTGAGATTCAGCTATAGACCTCTCCACATTCTCGGTGAAAGTTAAAAACTTTTAAAAATAGGAAAAATTTCTAGTTAAATTAGCTATAGAGAGATTTTTCTAAATATATTCATTTCCTAGGGTGTTTCTTTTCTACTTTCTAAATATACAATTAAATCATTCCTGATACTGTTCTAAATTTCTTTTTTAAAGCATTTTTAAGATACCCTTTTAGGAAATGTCTTGATATTTATGCCATGTCACTTGCCCGCATAAAAAATAATTTTATGTACATGAAATAATGTTAAAAGTAGTATTAGTATTAGTATTAGTCAACCTTCTAATATTTAACTTGTAGAGAACTTTTGGTTTTCTCCCTCAACTTCAGAAAGAATTGTCTTAGCTTAAATTATTTAGATTCTATTTTTCTTTGGCACAGATAATTTGGAAGAGTTTACCATTTTAATAATTAAGTGTCTGTCAATTCAAATAGCCATGTGAAGATCTGGATAAACTATTTAGAATGCATGCAACCTCAACATGCTAAAATTGTTAGAATATATTTAATCCTTAAAACTTCCAGGTCCTGTCTCTGTACCCTGTTTTATAGCTTGAATAATAGCAAAATTATTTACTTCCTTCAGGGAAGAGGTGTTTTAATGGCTGTGAAATGCTGCCTTGTTTTTAAATGCATAATTATAGTTTTTGCATTTGCCTGAAGATTTTAATAATTTAAAAGATGCTTTTCTAGTAATCAAAATGAAATATTTTTTTCTGATAATTACCTCAGTCACTTTCAAGGAGTTAATGATTAGCATATTCACACTGTAAGATATAAAGAGGTAATTAAGTAGAATTCAGCACTGAATATATTTTTCTTCTGCCACAGGTTGAAATCACTATTTGAATTTAATTCTTATGAGTAACTGGCATTTTAATGGAATACAATAACATCGTTGTCATTTCAGGAAAATAAATGTTCAATTTTTTTATCATTTATGATTTTAATGTGAGGAATACCTGAGCAATCATGTGCAGTAGTGTGAGATCTAAGAATGACCTTATGTTGAAAACAAACATAGAGCAGCACATAGACAGGATACACCTCTAAGGATGCAGAGATAATCTGAAGTCTAATCTGAGGTTACTAATGGCTAAAGAGTGTTTAATATTGTTAGCATAGTATTTGTGAAGCCCGATAGCAGGTGAATTTATTAAACACTACTAGAATTTTTTCTTAGGGTTCAGCCCTGCATTAGTATATGAGGAGAGCTCAGTTCTATTCCCCTGAAAGAGTATAATTAAGTCTTTGGGGGAAAAAATCCCAAATCCATAAATTAGTATTTGGATAAATTGTAGGTGATGTTATAAATCTAGTTAAAAATTTGGTAAATAGTGTAAAGAGTAAGAAAATATTTACTCCTTTGTTTATTTAAATTAAGTTAGTGGGGGTGTTTTGCAATGAGAATGAATAGAGGAAAATTCAGATTAGTTGATAATAAGTATGAGTACAAAATAACACAAATACAAAAGTGTTTTTCTTAAGTGATTGGGGCCATGGTCTCATCAGTAATAAGAATGTGCAGTTTTAATTCCAAAACTCAGAGTCAAGACTAAATAACAATATCTTGAGCATATATATTGCTTAATTCTGAGTTTAATTCTGATAGGGTCAAATGGAAATGTCACTGGCGCCCACTCGAGCAAATCAATGAATAACGGGATGTCAAGTGATCGAGTGAATTATGAGTTTAATTTGGAAACAGAAAATAACATTGGATATGTTATGAAAGTGTGGAGAACAAAATATTAGGCAATCACTGGATGATCTTCTCTAGCTATAACACTGTCTAGTGATATCCAAGCCTACACTTTTTTATCAAAGACATTTAGTTATATAGTCTTCAGTTATCTTTAAAATCAGGCAATGAGGTTACTCAAGCTGCTCTCTTTTGAGGAAGTAATCTAGATCACTTAAAGAACTTCTTAACTCTATTTTATAAAAGTAGATTGGGGGGCCAGAGTGATAGTCCAGCGGGTAGGGTGTTTGCCTTGCATGCGGTCGGCCCATGCCAGCAAGGGTTCGATCCCCAGCATCCCATATGGTCCCCCGAGCACCGCCAGGAGTAATTCCTGAGTACAGAGCAATGAGAAACCCCTCTGCATCGCTGGGTGTGACCCAAAAAAAATTAAAATAGAATGGGTTTTCTTTTTTCTCTTTCTTTCTTTCTTTCTTTCTTTCTTTCTTTCTTTCTTTCTTTCTTTCTTTCTTTCTTTCTTTCTTTCTTTCTTTCTTTCTTTCTTTCTTTCTTTCTTTCTTTCTTTCTTTCTTTCTTTCTTTCTTTCTTTCTCTCTCTTTCTTTCTCTCTCTCTCTCTCTTTCTTTCTTTCTTCTCTCTCTTTCTTTCTTTCTTTCTTTCTTTCTTTCTTTCTTTCTTTCTTTCTTTCCTTCTTTCCTTCTTTCTTCCTTCCTTCCTTCCTTCCTTCCTTCCTTCCTTCCTTCCTTCCTTCCTTCCTTCCTTCCTTCCTTCCTTCCTTCCTTCCTTCCTTCCTTCCTTCCTTCCTTCCTTCCTTCCTTCCTTCCTTCCTTCCTTCCTTCCTTCTTTCTTTCTTTCTTTCTTTCTTTCTTCCTATGTCCAATGGACCTCACAATTTATTCCTGTCTTAGGAATCAGGGGACCATTTAGGGTATCAGGGATCAAACCCAGATTATAGGGCAAGTAGAAGGTAAGGGCCTTTGTTATTATTGTGTGTTTCTCCAGTTCCAATGATTCTTTCCTCTAATTATACAAGACTTCTTTAATTGGCATTGACTAGGAAGAAATGAGTAGGAAAATGAAAGAAATTAGGACTTGGGTAAAACCAAAATACTGAGGGAAGATTCAAATTAGGGGGAAGTTTAACTGATGAAACAAATATGAATGAGAAAATTTTGTAAGTTAAGAGAGAAGACTTTTACTTAATAATTATATAAAAATTAAACATATAATTTTTCTTTATTAAATAACATACAGTAATATGATGGGAAGATAGGAGGCCTTTAGACCCATTTGCAATGTGACCTGTGAAAATAAAAGTCAATTAACTTAGAAGAATCTTAGTGTTTCAAGATTGCTTTAACTGGAATATGATGGAATTATTGAGCCAGTTGTCCATTCAACGTGCTCTAGTTCTATAGGATTGTTCACATGTATTTCTACCCCTGATGTTGATACATATAAGACAGTATGAGACTGAGTTTCATATTGGGTCCAGTAGGGCACAGCTGGTGCATCAGATAATTCTGGTCCCTGCGGAGATCTGAATGAAGCACAACAATGACTGCCGTAATTCACTCCCAGAATTACCCAAATCCACAAATAGTTTGTTCAAGTACAGTTCCTTTTGTCTCATGTTGGTGTATCTTTCTGAGAAAATTAATAAAATACAGAAGTTATGAACTGCAGTGTTGTAATTAGTGTTAATATTAGAGAAAAATAGAGGCACTGATATTCACTCTCTTCTACTATCCTTTATATATTCTCCTAAAATTATACTTTACCTTAGCAAATGTAGCAGGTATGGAAGGTCCCCAGATTGTTGTAGACTGTGACAGTTCCCAAAACTGTCATTCCTGCAACTTTTGAGACCTCTGCAGTAATAAGTTGCTGAGCTGGTTTTCTGCACATAAGGATTCATAGTTACACTGTGACAGAGGTACTAGAACTTTTCCAGAACATTGCCTGAGTACATCCACAGATTCCTCTCTGACCTTCTAGGTTCTTTGCTGATGAAATCCAAGTACCCATATCAATATGATGACAAGTACAAATTACCCTCAATGCTTTTATAAATTTCACTTAAATGGAGTATTTGCTAAATTGTGTAGTGCAGTTCTTTCAGTACTCCAAAGGCTTATGTCATGCAGAGATAGAGATAGGAGATAGAGTACAATATTTTATTTGGTCAAGGAACCTATATGGAGGTTATTCTAACAGAAAAACATGGTAGTTGCAATTATAAAGAGTAACTGGTGAACAAAGACTGACACATGTTCAAAAGAGCAAGAACAACAAGTGCTGGCGTGGAAGCAGGGAAAATGATTCTTTCTCTTAAGTATAACTCTTGGTTATAATTCTGTGTCTTCATTAGTATTCTTGAAATTCTTATATCCTCTAAACTCTCTTATAGAATATTTTCCTCTAAGAACTCATTTGAAATTACATAGTATGTCATCTCAGTATGCTCTGTTCTTTTATTCTTTCCTCTGCCAAAACTTTCATTCTACCCTCTGCTTAAACTCATTCTTAATTTTCAGTTCAGAACTCAAACTTCAACATTGATTCTTAGTTTCTTTAGATATCTATGCACCTACTACTGCAAATTTTTTCCCATCCTCCTAGCTACTTTCCAGGCTCTTAAGACCATTGTACTTAGAATGTTCCCCTAAATAAATTAATGGTAAATTCTCATGAATCCAGCTTTATGTTCTAACCCCCTTGAATATCACACCTAGTACTCTCATAGTTTCCTTGTCATGCTGCATAATTGTTGAGTAGTTCTTATTCCTTGGGGTTAGTAGGGGGTAGACTGAAGGTGATGCACTTTCTTATTCTGTGGCAAGGTTATGTTGGGATTTACAGTAATTATAGACCAATCCTCAGGAAAAAAACATGTTCACTTATAGCAAAGAAACCTCAATTGTTATACAGAATGGTATAATTGCTGGGCAAGGGTAAGCCAATCGTGCAGATTATGGCATTGAATTCTATAGCATCATCACAGATATCTGCACCAATGTCTCCATCCCATGTTTTACAGTCCTGGCTTTTTCTTAACTGGTTTCCTTATCAAAGCAAAAAAGATTTATCTTGGATGAGCTTTTAAATGTTATTAGAGTTCTGTGACTAATTGTCAGATTCACAGTCCTGGCTTGCCCAAATTCATTCACTGTGGAAATACTCGAGGTCAGTTGCTTCCATTGTATTAATGGCTGTTTTTATTAGTACATGATTTTGGGGGAAGGGAAGATAATGATACTTTACACACACATATAATTTGCTTTAAAGGAAATATTTCAGGGTTTACAAAAGAATATGTGATTGGTATGAAAAGACAAAATGTTTATGAACACATGGCCTTCTCTTTTTTCTTTGCATTTGAATTTCTTCATGGTTTAAATATGCACTCCTGAGGTGGCACATTCCTACAACTGAAGACAGGGTGTTGATACCTCCCAGAACTTGCAAATTTCATTTTTTGGATATTATAATAAAATAAAGCATTAGACAGAAAGGGCGGAGAACCTATGAAAGACCAAATGGGGGTAGAAAAGCAAAAGAAGGGAGCCTTTGGATTTTAATGAGTATCTTACCCTATTGAGTGAAAGAATATAAAGTCTTTGTGCAGTACTCAATTGTGCCAATGCTAATGAAGCTGCAGTCATCTGCTCAAAAGCTCTAAATCTTTCAATATTTCTCAGTACCTCTGCCGTGTTCATTATCTAGAAAGCCCTCCAGAAATGTTGGGAAATTTTGTGGAAATCAGCGGGGACATTGGTTTGATTTTACCTCCATCATCTGATGAAATCCTACATTTGCAGTTACTACAAGCTCATTTCAGGCTTCTTTTCCATCATGTGCCTATTCCCTATTGGTAAGAAAATAGATGGCAGGGAATTGTCCCCCTACTCCTACTTTTGGCTTATTTCCAGCAACAACTGCAGCTATTAAGTGGCTTCATCTCACATTAGTAACAACCTTTATGTGTGAGATCTCAGCAGTTGTGGAGCTATTGTTTTTTTTCTTCCTATAATCTCAATGGGATCCTTGCAGGAGTCTTTCTCCTAGTGGATATTGCAGTTTCCGGCTAGATTAGTCTCTAGATTCTGTTGTTACTCTTCCAGTTTTACCATTCTTTCATCAACTTAATAATCTATTTTTGTTCTTTCCTTTTTAATTTATTTTTTATATTTTTATGCCATGAGATATATAATTACAAAAATGTTCAAGGTCTACCTTAATAATTACTTCATCACACACAATGTGATAAAACAATAAAATTTAAATGATGCCAAAAGCCAGAAATGTAGATTGTGATAAAACACGTGCTTTATATTGTGAGACACAGGTTTCAGACTCCATTACCAAACAGAATATCTACACATAATGAAAAAAGCTAATGTTATGTCTTTTTATGATTACTATGAAAGAAGTTTAATTTGATGTTATATTTTGCTTGTATTCAAATTTGTCTGTGAATATTTGCCTTGGACCCTCCACAGAGACACTGCTTTCTGACCTTGAACTCCCATTTGAACCCTTCTGAACACTTCCTGTAGTCAACAATCTATAATGTAAACATTTCCTAAATTCTATGCATGGCTTATAGTTTCAGTTTCACCAAAACTTCCAGGGATTTTCCATGAGTCAGCAATAAAAATGTGCTTTCCATTAAAAAAAATCTATTTATTTTATCTCATTTCTTATGTTTTGCAGATTTACATGACTTTGATTTGCTGGCTCAGACACAGAATGATGTAATTATATTTTTCATGTAAAAATCCACTCTATTTTATAAAATATTAACTTAGGGTCAAATAATATATGGAGGTAAGGTGCATGCCTTGTATGTGTTGACCCAATACTGACCCCATGTACCACATGATCACTCAAGTACTGTTGGGCATGGCCATAAAAGCCTCCCTCACTGCCAGAGCATCCTGAGTAATCTCCAGCACACCAGAGCCCAAATAGCACTGACTCCTCAGGCCTTCACATTTAAGTACCCGTCTGCTCAGCTGAGAATCACTGGGTCTCCTAGGAACCTATAAAAGAATAACTTTTATATATAACATAATGTGTATGTAGCTCTCAGAAAATTGTATGATTATTGTATCTTTCATATAATGCCTTCAAAAATTAATATATTAAAGCTATAACAATTTATGGATATTATTTTCCCATGACGTAGTTCTAATTAGCATTTTCTTAAAACCATAGCAAAAGTGATATAGGAACAGGAAACCACTTAATCCACAATACATGCTTAAATATTAAAGATATTCAGTATACATACTTGAAAACACATCATTCAACACTACACTGCTAAACCTAAAATTTTTTAATTTATTAAATAGTCTAAAAACTAAATCAATACACAACATTTCATGTATAAAATGTGTATTAATTTGGATTTTTCTCCTTCTTATTGAGTTTTCAAGGCAATAGGTAAGGGTAATAAAATGCTCAATAATGCATTTAAAATTGGTAATGCCTTTTTTAATGGACTGTCCAAATACAGATTTATCTACCAGTAGATTCATGTTCACCACTTAGACTGATCTATAATGAACATTTTATCTGTATCTTGATCTCTACTGATACATTTGATTAGACAAGTAAACTTTCATAGTGTTTCTGATCAGTCTGCATCTCAAGCATTATCTGTTAGCAAGGCTAATATCATCTAAAAATAAAAGTCCTTTTCATGTGAAAACTTAAGAACAAAAGAAAGTCAAGTTCACTGAAAATAGAACCATTTGTTTGCTTTATAAATCTACTTACTTGATGCATAAAATATTGTATAGATTGTTACAATAATAATGCTTTGACTGTACAGACTTTCTCCTGGACACTGGAATCCATGTCAATGATTATTAGCTCACAAGTCAAATTTAATCAGATATTTAAGTTTCACTGTGGTTTTAAGTTTCACTGTGGACTTTAGCCCCATGAGTAGGGGAGGGTGTTCTGGCTTGCTGTGAGGCTCAGCTGGGGTGGTAGGCCAGGGCTAGAACCTGCCATGCCTCCCGGGCGCCTCACGAGTAGCTGGGCACAGGGAGAGCAAGTAGCAGCTCTACCCCATGTCTGAGAGTCTCTGGTTCAGCATACCTGGGCCAGATTGAAAAAATAAACTGCTGCAGGGTGGGTGTCGATGATCCGGGCTATGATAGTCTGGTCTGCTGGGTGGAGCTGTGACAAGAGGGAAGTCCGGATGTGGAAAATGGCGGGCCCCATGGAGTAGGGGAGGGTGGTCTGGCTTGTTGTGAGGCTCAGCTGGGGTGGCAGGCCAGGGCTAGAACCCGCCATGCCTCCCGGGTGCCTCAAGAGCAGCTGGGCACAGGGAGAGCAGGTAGCAGCTCTGCCCCATGTCTGAGAGTCTCTGGTTCAGCATACCTGGGCCGGATTGAAAATAAACTGCTGCCATTTTCCGCCATTTTCCACATCCGGACTTCCCTCTCGTCACAACTCCACCCAGCACACCGGACTATCACAGTCCGCATCATCAACAGCCACCCTGCAGCAGTTTATTTTCAATCTGGCCCAGGTATGTAACCCCTGAGCATCACTGAGTGTTATATCGCTCTCCTCCCTGACAAGCAGGACATACATTTCAGCCACTCCACGTAGCTGGAGGGACACATGGCCTGTGCCCCAGTTGTCCCACTGGCGATCCTTGATGAGCACAGGGAACATGGAGGCAGTAAAGATGGAAAAGAAAGATGACTATCTGGTGTTGTTAATCGTGTAGCCCTGCAGGATTGTCCAGTGGGCCAGGTCTGAGGTCTGGGAATGGGGGGCCGCAAGCTGAGGGGCTCCCGGACCTCACTGTCGCTGCTTGCTGCAGCCGTGCTGTGTTGCTTGTATGGCCAGTCCAGGGCCATGCAGTTTTATATATCATCATTATATATGATGGTTTATAAAATTTGTGAACTCACCTAATCACTCTACAAGATCCTCAAAAGCTATTTCCTGAGTATATACCTTTTCTTTCTCCTGGCCTGGTATTCTGCTGCAGATTTAGTTTGTTCTTCAGGTCAATGTTCTTTGAGAATAATCGAGAAAAGTCATACATTTCAGTCATTTAATCAAGAGCACTCTGCTTAAAATAACGTGTGTGTGTGTGTGTGTGTGGAGAGAGAGAGAGAGAGAGAGAGAGAGAGAGAGAGAGAGAGAGAGAAGTGAAAATTGCCTGCCATAGACATAGATGCAGCCTGGGGAGGGGGGAATCAGGGACATTGGTGGTGGGAAATGGACTCTGGTGGAAGGAGGGATGGATGCTGGAACAATACCGACTGAAACCCAAGTATGAACACTTTTGTAATTGTACATCTCATGGTGGTATGATAAAAAAAAAGTTTAAAAAAGAAAACAGACTTACAAAATAGAGAATACAATATAAATAAAAAATAACATGATCACGTACGTTTAAAAAAAAGCAAAACGAGGTGTTTGTCACAGGATTACCATCAACTTTTCTTAAAAACTTAACCAATCACTAATGGAACTCTCATTTCATTTATTATAAAATAAAAAGGAATGTATCTCATGATTTCTAAGATTATTTAATTTGAAAAAAAATATTTCTATTTGGGAAAAAAATATTTCTATTTGAGACTCGCAGACATGGGGCAGAGCTGCTACTGGCTCTCCCTGTGACCAGCAACTCACGAGGCGCCCAGGAGGGATGGTGGGTTCTAGCCCTGGCCCACCATCCCAGCAGAGCCTCGCAACAAGCCAGACGACCCCCACTCCATGAGCGCCTCCATTTTCCACATCCGGACTTCTCTCTCATCAGACCTCCACCCAGCAGACCAGTCTATAAGCGCCCAGCTCATCGAGTTCCACCCTGCAGCAGTCTTTCTTAAATCTGGCTCAGGTATGCCAGTCCAGAGACTTGCAGACATGGGGCAGAGCTGCTACTGGCTCTCCCTGTGACCAGCAACTCACGAGGCACCCGGGAGGGATGGTGGGTTCTAGCCCTGGCCCACCATCCCAGCAGAGCCTCACAACAAGCCAGACGACCCCCCCACTCCATTAGGGCCTCCATTTTCCACATCCAGACTTCTCTCTCATCAGACCTCCACCCAGCAGACCAGCCTATCAGCGCCCGGCGTGCGGCCGCTTGCGGCCACGCAGTTCATCAATAAATGCTGGACTTAGGGATGCCTACAATAGTATGCTACCTGCACGGCAGAGCCTGGCAAGCTACCCGTGTTGTATTTGATGTGCCAAATACTAGTAACAATTATAGACCTCATTCGGAATGGATTTAGGCTCTTTATGTTCCTGGAGCAAGCAGATGCCTTGGGCTCTACTAGCATGAGACAGGACATATGGAGATGTTACTGGGGCCCGCTCGAGCAAATCGATGACGAACGGGAAGACAGTGATACAGTGATTTGGGAAGTGACTATTAGCAAACTGTAATCACTTTCTGCTATTTAAAGCATTCTTCTAAACTGAATATTCAACTGAATTATTATACAATTGAACTTAAATGAAAGTTAAGTTACAATTAAGGAGCAAGATACCTGGAGGTGCTGACAATTTGCTCCTGGTTCTGTGCCCAAAGATCACGCCCAGAGTTTCTCTTGTGCAAGGCAAGTACTTAACCACCATACTATCTCTTTAGCCCAGCCCCCATGCTTGATTGTTTTTATGATTACCACAAATAAATAGTCCTCTAATTTAACTTGTTTTGTCACTTATGAAAATCTCTTTTGTGATGATTGAAAACAACAAAAGTTGGCAAAAATGATCTGAACAAACATTGCAGTGTTAAGTTTAAGCTCTCTGTCTTCATTCATTTTGTCATTCCTTATATTCACAAATATGTAAGGAGTTATTTTTCTCTGAGGAACATCTACTATAACCACATAAAAGTAATTATTGTGCCCACACATGGCAGAAGACTGAGAATCTAGGATTAGCCACAGTTGGTATTAACTTGACTAGAACCACAACATCATGATTGTGAGTGGGACTCCATTGCTGAGAAGTGGTCTTAAAAAAAACAGATTTCCTACTTCTGTTATTCAACTAGAGGCTCCCAAAGAAGTAAGGGAGAAAATATTTCTTTTTAGGTCAGAACTTACCCACTCTCTGAATATAAAAAGGAGTTAATTGCCCAAGGAATCAGGAATCAGGCAAGACAGAACAGAATTAAATCTGAGATCCAACTTAGAAATAACTTATGGCTAACCTCCATGGCTCTTGAGAAATGCTCCCCCATTAAACCATTTTATATAATGAACAAAGCCACTTCATACTTTCACTTAATAAGGTAATTATTTGTATGAATTTAGTTACTTTCAGATAAGGGAAAATATACAGACACAAAAGTACTACATCTTTATATGATGTCAAATTATTTGCTCTTTCTTTCAATAGCTAATCACTATAATAAGAAAACTAAAAAGTTAAATTATACTGTTAAATTCTATCAAGACTTTGTTAAAAAAAGTACCTTTTTCTGAAAGAGTATCTTAATGGAGAAACTAAATGATAACCAAAGATGTTAATACATATATAGTTGGGTTTCTTTTCATTTATAGCCATCTGACTCCTATTCGGTATGTATCAATTTCCTAGCCAGGTACAGTGGCTTGATAAAATGTTGTTTTGTCTTCACTTTGTGTTTTTGTGTACTTTTATGTTGGAGCAATTTTCTTTTGTATAGACCAGAAAGAGAGTTAAGACTATGAATTGGTGAATTAGTTACTCCTGGGCTTCTGCCATATTTCCTAAATAAATAGCTTAATGCCTTAGATTGATTCTAATTTCTCACACCCAAAAAATGGAGGGTCCCAATGTGTGGTTGGATAGAACCAGGAAAAAAGACCACACTGGCTTAGACATGGGACAAGTGGTGTTCTGCTCGATGTTCTGAGAGTAAGGTCTTAGAGCAAGCTCTGTTCTGACTCAAAGATAAAAGAACAAGATCACAGAGTGAGCTCTCTTCTTACCTAAAGATAAGTAATGGATTGATAGGACCCTGAGGGCATTGGAATGATATATGTGGTGATAGGAATGCAGTCTGGACTATATGGCATTATCTCCCAATGAAAGGTCACCCTAATCCCGGGTATCAATAAATGTCTGTCTCTCTTTCTATACTTATATAATTATGGCTAGTCATATTATTGAAATAATTGTTTATCAGCCTAAGACGAGAGAAAGCAACATTCCAGGATTTCACACTAGCCCCAAGGAGCTGGGGAGGAGCTGCCTGATGTTTTTGCACTAGGTAGGAGGAAGCCTTTTTTTCACCTCTTTGTTTTTTGGGATAAAATGAGCCTTTTATTTTTTGTTTTTTTGTGTCACACCCAGCAATACTCAGGGTTATTCCTGGCTCTGCACTCAGGAATTACTCCTGGCAGTGCTCAGGGGACCATATGGGATGCCGGGATTGAACCCGGGTCAGCCACATGCAAGGCAAATGCCCTACCCACTGGACTATCGCTCTGCCCTAAAAGAGCCTTTACTTTTTGAAAATTACTCCCTCAGCCTTTGTAAATTATATATATATATAGTTTACAAAGGCTATATATATGTGTATATATAGTTTATCTCTATATATACACACATATATAGTCTATCTATCTATCTATCTATCTATCTATCTATCTATCTATCTATCTATCTATCTATCTATCTATCTATCTATCTATAGCAGTTTTGACTGTGGTGTGGTAGTATGTGAAATGAGTTGGAGTGAGGAGTTTGTGAAGATTTAAAGCCTAGATTTTCTTTGGGTATATTCAGTGGTGAGTTTTAATCTGCCATTACCATTTCCCATATTTAGTGATAAACTCTAAATATCTGCAGGGCTAGCCATAATGTGTAAAATAAGAGGGAGAGAGATGCAGAGACAGAGAGAGAGATAGAGAAAGAGAGGAAACTGGGGTACCTGCTATTAAGGCAGGTGGGGGGACGGGAGGGGAGGGGGTACATTGGTGGTGGAAATGGGGCACTGGTGGAGGGATGGGTGCTGGAATACTGTATTACCAAGAACCAATTATAAACACCTTTGTAATTGTGTGTTTCACGGTGGTATAATAAAAAATTAAAAAAAATAAAAGATAAAAACAAACAAAAAAATGTCGAAAGGGCTAATACCAACCTAGAACTGAGCATTAAATACAGGCAAAAAAAATGCACATGATGGCTTCTAAGTGTATGTAGTGCAACCCACAATGTGTAAGAGAAGGAAAAGAGAGGGAGAGAGAAAAGAGAAAAGAAATTGCCATTTAGGCAGGATATGGGAGGGGGGAGGGAATTGGGGACATTGGTGGTGGGAAATGGGCACTGGTGGAGGGCAGGGTGCTGGAACACTATGTAACCGAAACCTCTAAACTTGAGCAACGTTGTAATAGTATATCTCATGGTGATATAATAAAATTTTTAATAAAAAAAAAAATAAAGCCTAGATTTTCTAGAAATGGTGCTTGTGCTTCTTTGTCCAGTGGCCAGAGGGAACAGTCATTGACCCAAAATGCTGCCAGGGAGCCTGACAGATCCCAATAATGTGGGGATCCCAAAATGCCTCAACAATATATAATTGTAGGAAATCATATGAATACAATACATTAAAATTACATATCTTCATGTTAGAAACATTATTTAGATGTTGCTATAGTCTTTTATACCAATGATTGCCTAATCATACTTTATATAAATAGATGTAATTATGTACAGCCAAAGCATATTTCCTTCAATAAAGAACTTTACACACACACACACACACACACTTGTCACTTTTATCACTTGTCTTCCCGCTGTTCATTGATTTGCTTGAGCGGGCACCAGTAACATCTCCATACATCCTGCCACATGCTTATGTAGCCCAAGGGCAACTACTCGCTCCAGGAAAATGAAGAGCTTCAAACCATTGTTTCAGGTCATGGGAATGAGGTCTATCATTGTTACTGGTTTTTGTCATATCAAATACAACACAGGCACCTTGCCAGGCTCTGCCTTGTGGGTGGTATACTCTTGTAGTAGCTTCACATCTCGTGCATGTATTGGTGAAACACGCAGTCATGCAAAATAGGGAAAGATCAACCTTTCTGCTGGGTGGAGCTCTGATGAGCTGTGAGTTTGGAGGTTGAAAATGGCGGCCCCTCATTGTGTGGGGGTTCCTCTGGCTTCTTGCAAGGCTCTGCTGGGATGGCTGGTCAGGGCTAGAACCCGGCATCCCTCCTGGGTGCCTCATGATCAGCTGGGAACAGGGAGAGCCAGTAGCAGTTCTACCCCATATCTCTTAGTCTGTGGATCAGGCATACCTGGGCTTGAAAGAGATGACTGTACACACACACACACACACACACACACACACACACACACACACACACACAGGTTGGTGATCCCTAAATTTCTATTATTTGTGGTGAAGTCTAATTCTATTAATATTTCACTGTCTTGAGGTCATAATATTTTATGGGGCAGCAGTTTCTAATGTCTCCTCTTGAGTATACTCTGTGTCTCAGTTGCATCATTTCCCCTTCTGCTAGATTTAATGTCATGGTTTTGTTCATCATGGTCACTAAGCATGCAAAATTCATGGCTAATGTTGTCAACAAGAGGTCATACAAGTGATTGACCTGGAAAAAATATTAAAAGTCATTAAGGATTACAAAAGTAAAATCAGTGATGGTTATTATTTACAATTTAGGCACTTTCCATTCTACTATGTCATGATTTTGAATAGCTAAGAACAATGTAATGAGAACTATTAAAAGATCTGTAACAGAAATGAGAACAATAAGAATTTGAGAAAATTTTATATCAGATATGGAGAAACTTCTAATTCGCTGAACTGAAGACTAGACAAGAAATATAACCCTCTCAGATTTGCTTATGAGAAAAATAACCAAAGAACAAAATTTGCTATATTGAAAGAAAAGATTTAGCCCTATTGTCCTGTTAAATTTGTGTTTAACTTTAGGCTGCTTAAATGATTCAGTAATTATTTTATAACACAATCAGAGTACAATAGGTATATAAACAGGCCAGTGTAAAAAGAAGTTGAATTTTTTTCAGTTTTTGAGACCAAACAAAGTAAATGTTGAATAAAATTGCCTGCTAGGGCAACTTTTCAATGTGCATGAAATTTCCCTATTCGGAAAATTACCTGAATAAACTTCCATACATTAAGAAGCCAAGTCAATGCCAGGTTTCAAGGCTTATGAAAACAGGGTAACGGGCTCGCCTGGCAGCAAACTTACCACTTAAAATCAAAACTTTTCTTGATTACTCATAGTGAAAACCCCAAGACTATGAAGTATATCAGTAATCATATATATCCAGTATACTGAAAGAGTAATGAGTATTTATAGATGACTCAACTCTTCTTCCATGGTGTAAATCTGAATTTCTATGCTAGTGAATAATAAAATATATCACTATCACTATCACTATCTTCCCATTTATCATCTATTTGCTAAACCTGGCAACAGTAATATCTCCATATGTCCTGACTCATGCTAGTAGAACCCAAAGGCATCCGCTTGCTCCAGTAACATAAAGAGCCTCAAACCATTATATTAGGTCATGGGAATGACCGAATATAAATGTTACTGGTATTTGGCATATCAAATATGCACAAGCAGCTTGCCAGGCTTGCTGTGTGGGTGGCATACTCTTGCAGTCACTTCTAAATAAAGCAATTATTGATGAACTGCGCGGCCGGTAGCGGCCGCACGAGCCAGGCTGTGATAGTCTGGTCTGCTGAGTGGAGTTGTGATAAGAAAGAAGTATGGATGTGGAAAATGGCAGCCTCCATGGAGTCGGGGGATCGTCTGCTTGTTGTGAGGCTTTGCTGGGGTTGCAGGGCTCTGCCAGGGCTAGAACCCGCCATGCCTCCCGGGCACCTCATGAGCGGTTGGGCACAGGGAGAGCAAGTAGCAGCTCTGCCCCATGTCTGAGAGTCTCTGGTTCAGCATACCTGGGCCAGATTGAAAAAAAAAAACTTCTGCAGGGTGGGTGTCGATGATCCGGGCTGTGATAGTCTGGTCTGCTGGGTGGAATTGTGATGAGAAAGAAGTCCGGATGTAGAAAACGGCGGCCTCTATGGAGTCGACGGGGGTCGTCTGGCTTGTTGTGAGGCTCTGCTGGGGTGGCAGGCCAGGGCTAGAACCCGCCATGCCTCCCGGGTGCCTCATGAGTGGCTGGGCACAGAGAGAGCAAGTAGCTGCTTTGCCCCATGTCTGAGAGTCTCCATGTCTGAGAGTCCCCATGTCTGAGAGTCTGAGAATAAAATATATATAATATAAAAATACTATAAAATAAGAATACAAAGAAAATAATTTTTCACAATTGTGCAACATGTTTTAAGCTGTGTTATTACATATTAAATGTTAGAAAACTATATCTTTTTATTTGTATATCTCACGGTGGTATAATAAAATACTTAAAAAAATAAATAAATAAAATTGTAAAAAAAAATTAAAATTAACTAAAGTTAATTTATTATTAAATGAATATATACTTAACAAATTTAATAAATCTTTATCGTAGAATGTTCATAAAGTTTTGGGCTAAGTAGAGGAATCCCTGGGACCTTAATATTCACTATTTGTTATTCACTTCAGCACAGCAACTTCTAATACTGCTAGATCGACTCATGTTGTATGGATAAACTTTTTTTTACCCTGCTTTCCTGTGCTTTTTCCATGTATGATTATGCAATTAATTTTAATTGCTGTACAGTTGTAGCTTAGAAGCATTAGACAATACTGTTAATGTATGAATGTAGTGGACTGTGCCTTCTAGATTTATGGTATATGGCTCCCTCTATGAAATTCCCACAGTGACAAATGAACTAATGGCATATTTCTTAAAGAGCATAACATCGGTTAAGATAGGCATGACTGCATATAAATAAATAGGCACAGAAGCAGACTAACGTGAAGATGAAATCAAAGATGAACACTGGGGAATAAATATTAAAGGTATTTGTTAAACAGTGGTTTTGGAGAGCATTTGTCCCAGTCCAGTTTGAGAATATATAAGAATATGAACCCCAAACAGAAAAATTCATACAAGCATATCCACACAGTATTTTTTCAAACTTTCTTCCAGGTTTTGTTGACCCTCTCAAATCCATCGACTACTTACATTTGCTACAATGATTAATTTCTATTTCTCTAACCAGATGAAACTAAGTAAAATGATCTTATAAAGAAAAGACAGCACAGCCTGACTTTATGGAAATTTACTGTATTTCTAAGAAGCTTTAAAATCTTTGTGGTAAAATTATTATGGTGAAGTTAGAGGGGAGAAAAGAACAACCCCAGGTATTATTTTTAATACAATTGATCACTTTATATTTTGCTTTCATGAGAAACCACCATGATATAGCATGGACGTGACCAAGAGGAGAAAATAGTAACACAGAGCAAGCAGCTATGGTTTAGGAATTCACCCTTTGAACCAGAGAGCAAGAAAGGGATAGTAACACCCACATGGCCTAAGGTCACCGTAAATAGAACAAAAAACTCTGAGCTAAGAACTTGAGAGGCAGGACTGTAAGCCTCAAACAGATGACAGAGCTTCAGCAACAGACCAGGAGAAACCTGGAATACTCTGAAACAGAACCAGTAAGGACCAACATGGACTGAGGATGGTTGGTATACACTAAATTTAGTGTGTGTATTTTGGGGAGTGGTGGAGGGTGCAGGGGAGAAGTAGGGGGAGAGCCAACAGGCAACTATCATGAGGCCTGGATATAGAGCATAGGAAGATCCTAAATATTAAAGTAGATTAGCTTCAATATTAAAGTAGATTAGATTTGTTTGCTAATGTTCTATACATAACTCAACTCATTCAGCAATTAAATCAGTTTCACAGTAACAGAATATCTGCAATATCAGTATCAGTCTATTTACAATATAATGGGGCTGGAGAGATAGTAAGTACAGCAGGTAGGGCACTTGCCTTGTACTCTGTTGACCCTCGCACCCCATATCATCCCTAAACATGTCAGGAGTGAATCCTGAGCAGAGCCAAAAGTAAGCCCTGAGCATAGACTGGGGTGGCCCAAAAAAATAACAAACAAAAAGTTAAGGAACAGGATTCACTTGATCACCTGACATCCCTTTATTCATTGATTTCCTCGAGCGGGCGCCAGTACATTTCCATTTGACCTATCACATGCCACTGTAGCCCAACAGCATCTGGTTGATTCAGGAATTATGTTAATAAATTCTACATCATCTCGTTACATTCTGAGTTTTATTTATTGGGCAATATAAAATAAAATTTAAGGAATTTTCTCAAATACTTCATAATAATTCAATTATTTCTTATAAACACACCATATTTTATTTAGCTCATTTTAAAGCTGATGTATTTGCAAAACCCCTTTGTATTTCAAGTTAAAAATGACAAAAAGCCTTTGGAGAAGAATATAGCTTCCTTTCTATGAACAATAAGGTTTTCATAAGTTTTTGATAGATGTAGGCGTATAGTTTCAATTTTCTTTGAAACTGCAGTTCCAGCATTTTTTCCAGTCTACTGTTCTGTATTTTCACTTTTATTTTTATATTATGTGAGTAGCAATAGACTATTAAAATATCTCCCCAGTATTTCTTTAACCAGAAATCTTTAATTATCAGGTTGAAATCAAATTTGTACAAATTTAATTAGGTGGCCATTATATTCCTGCTACTTAAAGAATTGTTACCAAGCTAGAGGAAAATAATTACCTTAAAGTTCTCTAGAAAAATTATTATGCATTATTTACTTGAGTGAACTCATATTCTTAAGTAGGTTACTTCAGTAATTTTTTTCAAGCTATTTCAACATGTTAACTTTGTCATTATTAATATCCAATTTTTCCACCTTTGGTTCCTATCTTAGATGTTAAAAACTCTTATTTTCTCTACAGATATTTGATTTTAACCAGGGACCAATGTTTCTTAGGTATCAGAATAGGAGTTGTTTGTGTTGGTAATAACCTTAGTAGGCCTCTGGATATTACTAAGGTACTGTACATAATTTATGAGTTAGGGCATTATTAAAACAAACTGCAAAGGTTCTTCAGGACCCTTTACATTTCCAATTTTATTTCTTGCTTTTATCCTCTGTAAGTTGACAATCATATGTTTTATATTTTGGCATTAGCTATTGTTCTAAAATTGATACCTTCTTGAGGAGTATACAGTAGGTATTTAGTTATATAAAAATATAAGATCTTTCCTGTTGGATCAGTAACCTTAGTTTAACCTTTCATGCTGATAATTTTAGTATGTCTCTGAACCTATATCTGGTACCATCTCTCCTTTCTTTAAATTACCTAGTTGTTGCACTTCAGCTCCTGAATCTATCACACAGATTAAACAACACACAGATTAAACAACAATCTATCACACAGTTAAATAACATCTTGCATAAATTTCTTTTTGGAATGAGTTTGTCTCTTTAATCTGACTACAAGGCAAGATGTAGTTTGTGTTATTTAGTAACCTCCTATAAGCAATGGGGCCTAAGTGATAGCCCAGCAGGGAGGGTGTTTGCCTTGCACACGGCTGACCTGCTTTCCTGCTCCGATCACTGGCATCCCATACAGTCCCCTGAGCACCACCTGCAGTAATCCCTGAGTGCAGAGCCAGGAGTAACCCTTGAGCATTGTCGGGTGTGACCCCCAAAAAATTATAAAAGTAACCCCAGATAAGCATAAAACATATTTTTATAATAAGTGAAACATAGGTAATGAATAAGCCAAAAAGCATAAATATTGTGAATGTTAATTTGCGTTTTTAAGTGTTAGAGGGTCAAAGCAGAATTACGGAAATAATAAAAATTGACTGACCTTACAGAACTCTATTGATGAGCTCAGGTAATGACATAAAATGTTAAAATCCAAAGTAATTAATACTATGGTAGAATAAAAAATGACTCAATATGTTATGTTAATTAAAATATCACTGCTCTATGGATAATAGTACCCTTTTTTTAAGGGTTAAAGTTGAGGATCATTCAGAGGAGGAATCAAACGGTTCCGTTTTGCCAGTTTCCCATCCCATTCCCCATATAAGCTCTAGTGAGTACTTTTTTTTTTTTTGTTTTTCTGCTAGGGACCCAAATAGGGCTTTCATGCATATTAAGCACTTGCTTTGTTGCTGAACTACATCCTGATCCCAAGTCATTCTCAGTGGAGATTAAAAAAAAATGTTTGCATTTGGGGTCAGAGTGATAGTACAGCCGGAATGGCTTTTGCCTTGCATGGGTCCCAGCATCCCATATGTTCCTCCTGAGCACAAGCAGCAGTAATTCCTGAGTACAGAGCCAGAAGTAAACCCAGAGAAGTACAAAGTGTGACCCAAAAAGAAAAAAAAAGATTTTTTGAAGTATATAGGAAACAAAGTTTTTGTCTTTTAATGGATCATCCAAACCTCTCAGTTGAAGAAAAAAAATGCATTTGAACTATGGAATTATTACGGAATTATTACTTGAGGTGGAGACTTTTCAGGTTCAGAAGATGCAGAATAAGAAACAACAGTTCTTCAAGTAGATAGGTGAATGCTTGTCCTGGGTCTCAGTTATTACAGTCAACCTACTTTAGAGCAGTGTCAGCAAAGGCTTTCAAGTAATTAAACTATTGGACTGCTCCAGGACTCTTAAAGTCAGAAAGGGTTGCTTTTATTTTTCCTCTTTATAAACGACAAAAGACATCTGCAAAGTGTTAACTCTGCATAAGTTGTATTCCACAAATAGAAAGAATGAATATGAATTTAAGGATATGACACTAAAATCTAAACTCAATAGATATTTTATTTGATTTCCTTCATTTGTATAAAATGACTGATTCATTGGTAAACTCTAATTCATTAACATTGTTTTGCCAATGTGGCAGAATAATACATTCATTTTGAAAGCTATAGTTATGCAAAGGGTGACAACACAGATTAAAAAATTAGATAGACATTAGATTTAGTTTTGTAATGAAAAGAAAATTTAATTGCATAGCTGCAATAGGATTCAATTCTTAATTCCAGAGCAATTTATTTACCAATCTGCCTTTAATCCCTCGCACAAAGCAGCAAACCCACAGGCTCTACTTTCAGTTCCAGATTATCTTTCATTCAAGCAATGAGATCAAACCCAGTGTAACTTTATTATCCAGGCTAATTTACTCTAAGTGTTAAAAGGTAATCTGATATTGCCAAATTAAAGTTACATGTTAAATGCTCTAATAAACTAGCCAAAATGGAACCATTTAGTTTCAATACTAAGTAACATAACAATTTACATAATAACACTAAAAACAATACTAATCCTTAGAATGAACATACAATTGTCTTAATATTTGAACTTTAAAATATTTCTCACTTTCATACTGAAGTTCTGGCTGGGGTTTTAGACGGAGTTTTAGAACCAGTTCTGTTACGGATTGTTTAACCAATGCTGAAATTTGGATTCAACATTTCCTTTTGATTTTTTCATAACTGTTGGAACTGTATCTTACCTAGTCAACCCTGGATAAGGTCCTATTAATCTTAGTACTGGTTTAATTAACATCAAAATCAAGCTGCATTTATATTGTATAAGCAAGTTACTAAGGCAACAGCCATATAGTAATATAATTGAAGTGCCTTTTCCAGATTCACTAGCATTTTTATCTTACTGTTAATACTTTTAATACTGTTGTTTCTACAACTGCTTGCTCTGTGCTGAGAAGTGGCTTCTTATAGGATGAATGCTGTTAGCCTCAATACTATCTTGGGAAGCTCTTGGGGAGCATACCATGTACCATGCTATTCTTCCAAACAAAGCATCTCTTTATGCTGATTTAGTAGGAGAGGAGCTCAGACTCACCCTGAAGTGGAGGATGTGATGTGTCAGACATCAGTCCTTCTTACCTCCTTCTAATTACCTTTTTCTTTTGAACTTCAAGAGGCTATAAAGTATTAGTTCATAGAAAGCCTTGTGTTTTGGGCCCTGGATGCAAATTAGAGTCTGTCAATTAAGTATGTACCATATAAGTTTACAGAGCAGAAAAGAGGCTGTGGACTGCTACTGTTTCTAGAGGCTAATGGGTCATACCATTGTGAGACACACTAAGACAGCATTCTGATAAGTAGTTTGGGGGTTATTAAGGGTTAGTCTTGTTGCCGATCCCAGATTCCTGGATCAATGCTACACCAAAAATCACTGGACACAATAGCATAAGGAATAAGGCATACAGAGCACCTGTATTTTCACTGTAACACAGATAGTAACTCTTTCATTAGATCAGTTAAGTAGTCTGTTTCTGTTTGGGGGCCGTTCCTAAACACTCAGTCTACAATTCTTTTGAAAGGGTTACTTCTAGATCTGTATTCAGAGGTCACTCTTGGAAATTCTAGGGGGACCGTATATAGTGTTAGTATCAAACTCAGATCAGCCCTGAGCAAGTCAAATACCTTACTGCCTGTACTGTCAGGTGCCAGCCTATGGTTTTTATGACCATATTCCCTTTGAAATTTTCTTCTCGCTGAAACAACTAGAATGGTAGCTGCTTCCTAAAATTGAACAATAGAAGGTATTTATTTGGAGTCTTTATCACAACGAGTTGCCCAAACCTGGATGCTTCAAGGACTTTTTCTACTTCATTTCATTCTATTTGAGAGTAGCCTTCAATAACTTATGACCAGTACACTGATTTTAGTGACTTTATTTACAAACTGTTTTCTTGTTGCACTTCCAAGGCAGATCTTGGCTGGGCAACATTAACATCTCAAAGGGCCTAGGTGAGGTCCTGGGAGAAATTACCTGAGGGAATGACCCTGAGGGAATGACCCTGATGGCTTTCCTTTGGAGTGGGAGCTCTGGGTTGCAGGGTTATAAAAACTAACCTGTTTCTTCTTCTTCTCTCTCTCTCTCTCTCTCTCTCTCTCTCTCTCTCTCTCTCTCTCTCTCTCTCTCTCTCTCTCTCTCTCCCCTCTCTCTCTCTTTCTCTCTCTCTGTCTCTCTCTCCTTTTCCCCTTTTCTGCTGGTGCTCCCCTTCTTGCCTCTTCCTCTCTGTGGGGCCTTAACAGGTGGTGGCAGCCACCTTGGCCCACACGTAGCTGTGGCCACCCGGAACCCTAAGTTCAGGGATTTTCCTACTGTTGATTTGTATGCCAGAACCTGTGTTAAGTAAAAGCATTTTGAATCTATGGATTCTTGCTTTTTACTCCCTCTGCTGGCCGCAGATCCCCTGGGGCAGAAGAGGATCCCTGACCCTGCTCCCGGACTTTGTGCAGAGCAAGCACCCCATCATCTCCCGGCATTTTCTCAAGGTATGGAATGGTTGATTAATATCCCTGAAAAGGTCCTGATGAATGTCTTATCATTAGGGATCTGTTACCACCAGGTTACAGATAGAAGGAAGCCCACTACTTCCCCTTATCACACTTTAAATAAATAAGTAGCTTCATTAATTGTCCCAGGAGTAATCCAAATAGCTATGTGTGACAGCATCATTTTTCTTTCAGTTAAACTTGAATTTCTCCCCAAATTTTCCTGTATCCCCTGGGTAAGCATGATAAAAATTTATTTATACATACTTCATAAAGATATGCATCTTTCTATTTTGTCTTCATTTCCTTATAACACTAGTAGGGATCAGATCAGAACAAGCTGCAATTATAATCTTATATTCTTGGCATAATCTTAAACCAGAAATATATTCTTACCAATAGAAGAAAAGTGGGTGTCTCTTATATACACTTTTGTATTTTTTCCCTGTTTTTAAAATCTATTTTTTATATCTAGGCACATAAGTTAATGTTAAAGTCGATATGATATCTATGAATGTCTTTACTTTGATTCACTAATTTCACCTCAGATAAAGATAATTTTACATGTTGAGTAGGACTATTATTACAGTTAAACTAAAAGTGGAAGGGGAGGACTGATCATCTAAACAAATGGATCTTTTTTGTCCTTGTTTTGTTTTTGGGGCCATACCTAGCCATGCTCAGGGCTTTTTTTTCTGGCTGTGCTACTCATGAATCACTTCTGGCAGGGTTCAGAGTTGAACACAGGTCAGAAGCATGCAAGGGCAAATATGCAATGCAAGGTAGGGACCAATTCTCTAGCCCTAGAGAAATCAATGAGTCATTTTAAAATCTCTCTCAGCAATCACAAAAGAGAGAAGGATAGATAATATATGTAAATGCAAGCCACACTGAAGCGTCTAGTCAGACTAAGAGCAAGAAGACAAACACACGTCCCTTCAGTTTGAAAGGCCACCATGATGAGAGGAAGATACAAGACCCAGCAAGGAAGTGGCAAGAAAAGGAGCTGCCCAAGAAACCAGAAACTGTTGTGAGCAGCTCATCAAGCGGACAAGAAACCAGTCAGTGACCTGCAACCAGTAACTAGAGACTGGAAGATGGCGGTCATTGCAAGTAGTGAGATTTAGGAAGCACTAGGGGGAGACAAACGGCTAGCAGTAAAGTGACATAGCAAACTACGAGAAGCCCTTACAGCTACCATCACAGGTACAGAAGTCCTTATTTCTGTGGCCAACTGGAGTGTAAGATGTGTACATGAGCTGTTAAGACCTGTTAAATAAGAGTTGGTCCATCTACTAGTTGGTCCATCTGATAGTCTTTTACTAATCTCATCCACAGTCCCCAGAGATTAGCCATCCTCTATAATGCTGTGATTTATTTGCATATATATCTACTTTATCTACTTTGAAATTTGGATTTTGCAAGTCTATAGATTATTTAGTTTGTCTAAATCAGTATGGTAGCTGGTACACATAAATCTTTATTAATTTAAGGGTGTTTGTTTTAGTTTGGGGTTTTGTCTTTATTTGCATTTGTTTTTAATTTTGCATCATACTCAGTGGTGCTCTTGGCTTCTGGCTCTGTGCTCAGGTAAAAGTCCTGGAGATGCTTGAGACACCATGTGGATTTCTGGGGCTTAAACCATGCTTGGCTACATACAAGGCAATCGCCCTACCGCTCTAAGGTATTTAAGGTTCCCATACTAGTTTGTTTTTGATTATATAAAATTGCTCAGCTATGTTATTTTGTATATACATTCACATTTATGATTTTGATGTGTTACTTGAAATATGCCTACTATATCTATACATTTAATGTAATTAGAAGTGCTACTTTGCTTATTAAAATCTTACTTTAGCCCTTTGATTATGACTTCCTTTTCTAATAGCTACAGAGGAAGTGATTCTTTGGGAATGTAAATGTAGGGTCTTGTTTTTATCTATTAATTTTGAAATTTTTGTCTATGAACATCCTTTTGGAGGTCAGCTACCATGAGAAACTGCAATAAACCTAAAAATACTGTGTGTGCAAAGCAAGAGTCGTCTTGAGATTCTCAGGAGAATAAAATACTATGTGAAGGGAACAGGCAGGAACGGAGAAGTGTAGGGAGAAAGAGAGGAATAAGAGACAGCCAGAGAGAAGCATTCAAGTTGCTAAATCAGGAACAAATAGGAAGAACTCACTAAAGACACTAAAGAAATGCTAGAACTTCTAAACATTCTTTCTTCCTCTCCTCATATAAGCCACATGTTGGGACCCAGTGACATCAGATTGACAATTATAAGGTAGAATTAAACATACTCCTTGCTCCCAGGCAAAAACCGAGTTGCAGGAAACCTGCATGGGAACTACTAAGAGAAATATTCTGTTGGTCAGAGCAACGATAATATAGTAGCAATGATAATATAGCGATAGGTTGTTTTCCTTGCTAGCAGCCTACATGGGTTCTATCCCAGGTGCTCCATAAGGTTTCTCCAGCCCTCCAGGAGTGATCCCTGAGTGCAAGCTAGGAATAAGCCCTGAGCACTGTTGAATGTGTTCCAAAAATAGAACAACAGCAGCAACCAACAAAGAGATATTCTAGGTAACCAGGGTGAGGAGATAAGCTCCTGTTTTTACCACTCCGGATATCTTAGCAAGTTTCTATTCCCATCAAACAAAGCATTAATTTAAAATGCTAATTTACAGCAACTCAGCAAAATATTTATTAGTAAAATGAAGGTAATATCTGAGCAATAAAAATAAAATGTTTCCAGTCAGATTCACATGACACACTCCAGATATGTCATATAGATGAATTCCTACAGATCTATGTTTATGGTGGGTCTGGCAGGTAGGGGTGAGGAGACAACATTCAAAACTGGATATATAAACCCAGTCAAAAAATAGAAATGGATGGACATGGGGAGTATCATATTGGATGAAATGAGTCAGATGAAGGACAGATATCACTTCACTTGTATCACTTGTCTTCCCATTGCACATCGATTTTCTCAATCGGGCACCAGTAACATTTCCATACGTCCAGTTGCAAGCAGGTGTAGCCCAAGAGCATCTGCTTGCTCCAGGAACACGAAGAGTCTCAAACCATTGCTTCAGGTCATGGGAATGAGGTCTATAATTGTTACTGGTTTTTGGCATATAAAGTACAACACAGGTAGCTTGCCAGGCTCTGCATTGTGGGTGGTACACTCTCAGTAGTAGGCTCTCATCTCAAGCTTTACTGATGAACCTCAACAGGTAGAGATCTGCTTTTCTCTTAGGTGGAGCTCTGAGGAGCTGTAGAGTCTGGATGTTGAGTATGACGGACCTCATGGTGTGGGGGGTTCCCCTGGCTTCTCACTAGGTGCACTGGGATGATGGGCCATGGCTAGAACCTGCCTAGGACTGTATATAATGTATAAATGTGAATGATCCTGGGAAGGACCTGGTCTTAATTTCCAATATTATCTAAGACTATCACAGCTGTGGATCTGGAGTGTCTCTCTTCCAGGGTCTCTGGCTGTGATGGTTGGGAGCTCGAGACACGCCTTCCGACATGGGGGGATAGATTCAGAATGACTTACTCGTTTGTGGATTTTAAAGAAAAAAATAGTATGAGACTAATAGCCAAGGCCAGTGAAAACAGGGGTCAGGAGGATGTGTCAGTGATTGGATTGTACCACATATATGTGGAGGACAGAGTGTAGTAAGGTAGAGAAGGAACTAGTTTGACAATAACAGCTGGAATTGGTAGCATTAGACTAGAACTTACTAAAAGTAAGTAAATGAATATACATGATAATCCTTAAGTGTCTGTATTGCAAACCAGAATATGGAGAGATGGACACAGAGAGAAAGAGAGAGAGAGAGAGAGAGAGAGAGAGAGAGAGAGAGAGAGAGAGAGAGAGAGAGAGAGAGAAAGCCTGCAATAGTGGCAGGTTGTGGAGGTAGGTATGAGAGGGGAAATGGAGCACATTGCTTTTGGGAAATGTGCATTGGAGGGATAAGTATTGAAACACTGTATGACTGAAACCCAAGCATGAACAGCTTTGTAATAGTCTACCACAGAGTGATTTAATTAAAAATAAAAATAAAATAAAAATGCAATAAAAAATCTATAGGCACAAATAAAAATCACCCTTAAACTCTCTCTCTCTCTAACACACACACACACACACACACAAGTCAATTCTGAATCCTTTAGAATAAATCCTCTTTGCCTTTCTTTGTAAGCATCAAGTTTACCTAATAAACTCTCCTAGGGACTATAGTTCTTCATGGTCCTTCACAAAACCACTGACGTACTTGCTACCCACAATACTCACCACTTTCATTCCTCATTTTGCTGGATAATCTAGGTATGGAAAGTTATATGGAGAAGGACAGTCACATTGTAAAAAGATGAATTAAATATATTCTCAGATCTCTCAGTGCAAATCGTGTTTTTTCTGTTTATTTGTTTTGGCCAGGAAAGGTGTTGTGACCACAATTGGCTATATGTATAAAGATAAATATTGATGATTAGGGGACCATAAGTGTAGCCAGGGATCAAAGCCAGATAGGTCATATGTGAAGGAAATGTTTGCTGTTATATCTCTTTGGCCCCAATATGATCCCTAATATAGACAATCCTAATGTATCTCCTAATGCTTAAAAAAAGAAAGAAAATCTTGTCCTAATGTAACTGAGCAGCATCAGAGACCATCATGTTCTCTACATATGTTATTCTTACACACACCCTCTCACTTTCCTCTGTTATTTTTTCTAATACAAAGAAATATCTTAATAAATTGTACATTTAATGTTAAACCACGAGTTAGTCAAAAAGGAACTGGAGGAAAAATAGTCACTAGTTTCTCAAGAGCGAGGTCTCTTAAATTAAGCTGAGTTGAGAGATGGATATTATAAAGTGATTGATACCAGGTTTCACCAAAAGAAGCCATTGGCTTACTGGCCACTCACATGATTTTATCCTTCCTTGCTATTCCATTGTCTCACAACTGTTACACCTTATATAGACACTGAATATCACCTTGAGAATAATAAGCTTTGGGGAACAATAAATAAATAAACCTGTTCATCTTGAATTTACACTGGTCTTCCGAGTATTAGCTATCTTTTAGAGGTAAACAACTGAGCCTTGGGTTTGATAAGATTAATAAATAAATCCAGCAAGATAATAAAATAAATGATCTCTCTGTTGATTCTAATAAGCAGCCTGTACCAAGCTGAGATGAGGTCTCTAGAAAACACATACTGTGCACTCCACTTATTCTGACTTCCATTCAGAGAACTGTAGCATACTAACACCAACTCCTGTAACACATAAATTTTGGTTCCCACAAGATATGTTTCCTCACAACTATGATGTTGACAGTAAGAAGCCCTTTCAGGACTAAGAGCCCTTGTTGGAGACCAAAGAAAAAGCGGGGTGGGGATTAACAACAAAAAAGCCTCCTTCCTGTTTGGCCTTTCTGGCCTTTGCAAACATTATTTCTTGAGTTGTTTTAACATTAAATAGTTTTCATAAGGTCTCTTTACCTACATGCAAGTCACAAACCTTATTTTTTTATTTTTTAGGTAGAGAAACCACCTAGGCTGCTCCCTCTTTTCTTTTTTTTCTTTTTTGGGTCACACCTGACAATGCTCAGGGGTTACTCCCTGGCTATGCATTCAGGAATTGCTCCTGATGGGGCTCAGGGAATAGGGATGCTGGGGATAGAACCTGGGTCAGCTGCGTGCAAGGTAAACACCCTACCCGCTGAACTATTGCTCCAGCTCCTAGGCTGCCCTTTTTTCTTTCTTTTTTTTCTTTGGGCTAACTGTTTCATTTTAATAAATATCAATATTGGCATAAAGAGTTGGGATCTAGAAAGTTAATACAAGGGGTAAAGTGCATTTGCCTTGCATGCAGCTAAACTCAATTCTATTTTGTGCACTGTGAATCCCTGAGAATTAATAGAAATGATCCCTGAGCACGGACCAGAAGTAATCCCTGACTACTATGGTGTGTGGCCAAACCCCTAACCCAGAAAAATTAGGATAATGGTAATTTGTCAAAAGTAACAAATTTGGCAGCACAGTGTTTAGATGAAAATTAACTATGATGGTTTTCCAAGTTAAATGTCCTAAAACATGAGTCTTTACTGTTACAAATAATCAAAATAAAAGCTTTGATCATTTTTGTTGTAATCTGCTATGATCCTCAGAAAATATTAGCACTATTCACTAATTTAGCAAAAGATCCTAAGTAAATCTGCTATGCTTAGCAGGTTTTATTTTCTTCATTTAAAACACTAACTGATTTGCAGTACTAGTGAGAACAATAAGGTTTAACATATCCCTCCTTGCTCATTTCTGATAACTTCAATAGATGTTTTCTTATGAACTTTGACAAATTACAATGAACTTCTAAGATACAATATTCATTTCCAGAATACATTATCATACTACTAAATAATTTACCTTATAATATATGTCTTTTCTCTTTTCAGTGTGGTGGCCCTAGGGATTTTAATATGCATGCTTAATCTGTCTTAGTCTACCTAAAATAATATTCAGCAGAACTCATAGTGTAAGAACTTTAGAATATAAAAATACCCTTCTCTTTCTTTTTATTTTGCTGTTTTGTGATACATTTTATTTGATGTTTAAGTCTATTACTCTTTAGCAGTTTTGCTTCCATCATTTATGCTTTGAAGTTGTAAAAGTTAGAGATATATTGTTATTAAATTTATTTTCGTTTTTATATTTTTGTGCTCTATTTCTTTATGTAGATAAACATTCTTTTCCTTCATACTTCATCTACCTGAAAATTTGGACAGTAGAAGTTTACTGGCTATAAGTTATTTTAGTTTGTGTGTGAATAAGTGTTCATTTGCATGTATGTGTTTTTATACATTTTTATTTTCTTCATAAAGGATTAATTATTTTTACATATTAAAAGATATTTCAAAAAATTTAGTGGGTATAAAACTCTGAATTGACAGTAGTTATTTTCACTACTTTAAATGTGTATTAATTCCTATAGTATATTACTTAAGTAATTGCTATAATTGCATTTTTATCAGTTTGTATTTCTTCTAGTATTACTTCATATTTTGTATATTTTTCTTTTATCAGTGATTCTGATATGTCTATAATGTGAGGGGGTTTTTTTTGGTTGTTAGTTGCTTTGGTTTCTGAATTTATCTGTGACAGTTAATTTTATGAGTGAACCTGAATGGATCACAGAGTGCTCAGATACTTGGTAATTCATTATTCTGAGTGTTTATATGATATTTTAATGACATTAAAATTTATGTAGATTTTATATAAATTTTTGCCCTGTATAATGTCACTATGCCTTGATTAGTAAGTTGATTCAAAATAATTAAAGCTACCATACCTCGTGTAGGATAATCTCCAGAATACTTCCATTAGATACAATTTGCAACTCAGCTCTTCCTGGTTTTATAGCAGACCGTTATTAATCCAAAATTTGGGTGCTCACCACATGAAATAAACAACCAACCAACAAGTGTTGATTCAGAAACAGAGTTTCATTCAAATCTAGCAATCTGAGAAGATGGTGGACTTCCCTGTCCTCAAAAAGCTGTCTTTTTTTTCAATTGTTACACTACTTACACAGGAGCAAGGAAGTAAAGTATGGTTGTAGAGTTTAGTGTAATATGGATTTGCAGAATAAATTTACCTTTTTTTTACTTGCTATCCAATATTTTGGCTGTAAAATAATTGAATTAAATACAACCCAGATTATTTTATTAGGAGTTTAAATATTTTATCTGAACATGCGATCTGAACACATCTGGGGCAAATATGTGATATAAATTTATATTAATTTTATTAAAATGTACTTACTGAGTTGAGGAGGGTCACGTTGTGCAGTCTCAGGGCCTATTCCTGTCTCTGTCATCAAGAATCCTGAGCAGTGCTAGAGGAACATAGGCTAGAGTCTGCCACATGCGACGTAAGAAGTATTAGCACCTTGCATCCTGTAACATCTCCCTCTCCCACTTATTTCTGAAGACAAGATATATTTTCAGAAGAAATATAACATTTATAAACCCGTGGAGAGAGAAAAATATAATAAAATTATAATAAAAGTATAATAAAATATAATAAAATTGTAATAAAATAAACAAAGTGTAGACTTAAGCAGGTTTCTTTCCTTTCTAAAAAAATTCTGCAGTTACTGGGGCCTGAATTATAGCACAATGATAGGGCCTCACCTTTCGTGAGGCTGACCAGGCTCAATCCCCAACATCCCATGTGGTGCCCTGAGCACCATCAGAAATAATTTCTGTGTGTATATCCAGGAGTAATCCCGAGCACACCAGGAATAGTACGAACCAAAAAAACCAAAATCCTTGCCATTACATTGTCTCTCAAATAACAGATTTCATTGGAACAGGCTTTCAGAGGAATTATCCCCCTGATATTTCCTTCTTTGAGACAGGACATATGGAGATGTTACTGGGGCCTGCTCGAGCAAATCGATGATGAACAGGAAGACAGTGATACAGTGATACTATAACATAACCAGTTTCATGTAAACATATCCTGTTATTTAAATTAATTAATTTCTATGCATTTTTATCTTATAAAGTTATTTTGCATGTAAAAGTAATTCAGGAGCCTCTGAAGAAGAAGCTGGAACATTTGTTGCTACCAACACCAGTAGTTTTGTAAGATTAGGGTCAAGTATGTGAAAAGTAACATACACTCCTTACACTGAGAACCACCATTATTGGTACATTACTGAAAGTTAATCTTTTTTGTTGGTAGTGGTGGAGTTTGGTTTAGTTTGTTTGGGTTTTTTTTAATTTATTTTATTTTATTTTATTCTTTGTTTTATTTTTTGGGGGGTCACACCCGGTCACGCTCAGGGGTTACTCCTATCTCTTTGCTCAGGAATTATTCCTGCCGGTGCTCAGGGGACCATATGGGATGCCAGGGATCAAACTCGGGTCAGGGACGTGTAAGACAAAAAGCCTTACCCGCTGTGCTATCACTCCAGCCCCTGGTTGGTTTGGTTTGGTTTGGTTCGGTTCGGTTCGGTTCGGTTCGGTTCGGATAGGTTCGGTCGGTTCAGTTAGGTTCGGTTCGGTTTGGTTTAGTTTGGTTTGGTTTGGTTTGGGTGAGTCACTACTGGTAGAGCTCACCCTTCCCTCCAAGTGCTTATTGGAGGAACATATGGGATTCCAGGAGTCTAACCCTGGTTGGGCATGTGCAAGGCAAACTTCCTATCCACTATGTCATCTCTGGTCGCTACAGAAAGGAAATCTTACGTTTAACTTGAAATATCTATAAGTAAGTATCAGACTAACATTAGAAAATAAGTGAATAATGTAGCTATGGACTGCCATATAAAGTTGTTCAAACAAATAAAATGTTTGTGTCTTTAAAAAATTATAAAAGTATACATTCTCAGAAAATCTCTTCATACTGGTTTTGACAATGGGAATGATGCCAATATATAGACTTTAATATCTTTTATAAGAAAGATTGACAGATAAAAGCAAATAAAGGAATATCGATAACTGGTCATTTTAATAAATGTATTTATTTCTGATACTGCCCCTCGAGGTGTTACAGGTGTGGCTGCAGTGCCCAGCTGTGTTTGGCAGGTGGCAGACAGGAGACAAGCTTGTCTACACCCCCCAGGTTTCTGTCCTGTGGGCCCTGGGTGGTTGATGGTCTGACATAGGAAAAGACTGGGCCCCCTGGGATGATCCCAGAGCCACAACAGAGCTTGGCAAGCTACCCTTGGTATATATGATATACCAAAAACAGTAACAATAATAGACTTCATTCCCAATGAATGGAGACGTTACTGGCTCGCACACAAGCAAACCGATGAACAACGGGAAGTCTAGGGACAACTGACTTATTTTTGAGATAGTATAGTACAATTTGAAACTTCAACTCTGCTATTTAGTGTAATAGAAAAGTAACGTTTCCCATACGTGAAAATGTTTTAAAATTATAATATAAACAGTCAAAAAGATTTAATTCTTTTCTGTGACCTCTTTCTCTGTAAAATGTAAACAAAAGACACCTTTGATCTTTAAATTCTACTGATCAGAAAAGACTTTTTGTCTTTTCTAATGATACCTAATGATACCTTAGGTATCATTTTCAGTTGTTATAAGCATAAAGATATAATCACAAGGGTCTAAGGTTGAAAGATGTGCATATTTTGTGCTAACAGCAGAACTCAAACTTTGGTCAAGCTGGGCTGACCAAAATTCAGAATACCAGAATATTCTCATTAGCTCTCTCTCTCTCCCATTCCCTCTCTCTCTTATTATCTCTCTCTTTCTTTCTTTCTTTCTCCTTTCCAGGTAGTACATTATATTGCTCTATTCCATTCATATTTTTTTTTCAAATTGACTCATCACTTCTGATGATGAGGTACAATAAAAATATATTGTTCTTTTATTTGATGCTCTGTATATCTCCTCCAATTGCAAATTTCTACATTAAGAGGCACTCAACTCACTATTTTAAATCAAACATTGGTGTTTGCGTAAATTGAATCTGTAAGCAGGAGGCATTTACAAGTCTCTTTGCTTTTAGATTTTATCTAATGACAAGGAACAAACGCATAGTCAAGGTTACTTTATTGCTTCTACCAGAAGGGTTTAATATGATGGTGTAGCTAATGATAGAGTCATATGCAGTGAGCCCAATATTCAGCAATTTCCCAGGAATGAGATCTTCCTGTCTAAATTTACTGTTATTAAATTCTAAAAGGTGTTGCTATCAGCAGGTCTATATTAAAATAACTCTATAAGGATAAGGTTGAGGGATTTTAATTTTCAGACAAATGATCCAGGCTTTTCTATTAAGTCTAAGACACATGATTGTTTTAAAGCTTTCTAATTTGAAACAATTTTCATCTTTTGAACAAAGTTGATTTTGGACATAGACTTGTATTAAGTTAACGTGATTCTGAAAGGCATCTAAAAAGAGCAACATTGCATGCTCCTTCAAGTCCAAGAAAAGTTAAAATCAAGAGATAGCTTTCCCATCAAATTTTTTCCCAAGTCATTATACAATGAAACTGGATTAAATAATAACTTTGGGGTGAGGTAGATTTGGGGCCAGAGTTTACTCTTCACTTAGTATTCAGAGATCAAAACTGATAGTGCTCACGGAAATATATTGAGTGCCAGAATTGAACCCTAGTCAGCTATGTGTAAGGCAACTGCCTTTCATGCTGTATTCTCTCTCTGACCCTTAATACTAATTTTGAGAAGTCACACCTGGTCACTCTTGAAAAGAAGATAGCTGGATTCTTAGATTGAGTGAAGGAATCAATAAAAGATATCTCTGTCTCTGCACATTCAAAGAGACCTCAAAGCTGACAAAGGCTGAATGGGGAGAATTGTGTAAAGTTGGATGGGCTCAAACAATTAAAATACAGAATGGACAGAAGTCCACTTTTAGGCATTAACACACTGATATTTTCACTTTATTCTTAAATTAGTCTCTTATTTTATGTAATATAACCATTTTTCTTCAGATAAAAAGAAGAAACAGCTCCAATTTCTTTCAGGAGGGCATGTGTTTTGAGCCACACCTAGTAATGCTTAGGTCCTACATCTGTTTCTCCTCTCAGGGTTCACTCCGGGTGGACTTGAGAGACCATATCGGGTGACAGGTATCAAACTAAAGTTATTCAAGGCAAGTGCCCTACCCACTGTATTATCACTAGCCCAGCTCCAATATCTAATTCTAAAATATTGACTAAAATTCTACTGATGCATGTGAAATTCTGTTTTATAGCTATTAAATTAGGAAAAACCAATTAATGAACAAGACTTTACCACGTGTAGATTGTGTGAATAGGGAGATAGTACAGTTGTAGAGCAAATGTCTACATGTGTGAGACATTAAATCCCTAGAAGCAGACGGTACTCTGAACACCATCAGTGTAGTTCTGGTTGCCCAAAAAAGTCAGACATGGTCCGTATAAAATGTGTAAGGTAAGCACCAAATTTTGTTTATAAATAATTTTATGTATATCTTACATATAATTATGTGAGAGTTATGGGGTAAAAAATGATGTACAGGGAAAACAGTAATATTTTCTATGTGCAATTTTATCTATTTTCTTTGCTTTCTCAGATTTAAGTAATTTTATTGTAAGGAAAATCCTTTTTACAACTTATTTTGAGAGGTATAGCAATTTTTCCTTAAGAGCTCACAATATGGTAGGGGAATCTGAAAAATAGCACAATTTGAATAGATAATAATGGTAATAATAGTAATAATAACAATAGAAAGGCAATGGCAGAGTCAAGGCAATGTGCAGTTGCAGAGTCACTTATCACTTATCACTTATCTTCCCGTTGTTCATTGATTTGCTTGAGCAGGTGCCAGTAAAATCTCCATTCGTTTACTATTGTTACTATTTTTGGTATATTGAATACACCACGGGTAGCTTGTCAGGTTCTGCCATGGCTCTGGCTTCATCCCAGGTGCCCAGTGGTTTCAGTCTTTTTCTATGTTAGACCATCAAACACCCAGGGCCCACGGGCAGAGCCCTGGGTGTAGACAAGCCTGTCCCCTGTTTGCCACCTGCCAATGCAGCCAGGCACCGCTGTCACACCTGTAACACCTCGAGGGGCAGACAGTTACAGAGTAGAGAGAAATAATCTTTAACTGGGTGGATTAGAAATGGATTAACTCAAGAAGTAATATTCAAATTGAAATAAAGAAGGACTTTTGCAAAAGAACTTTGTTTATACTAACAAAGTATTTCATGTATTAATTTCTGATGAAAGGTCTTTGTGTGTCTGTGTTTTTGAATAAGACAAATAATTAATTATTAGTTAAAATAACTAGAGTCTATTAATGTTAATGCTACACTCCATTGAAATACTCAAGACAACATACACACACAATAAATTTATATGTAATTCAAGGATGGAGTCTTAAGCAATAAATATACATTCTTGGAAAATTTAAATGTAATATTACCTCAGTAACTTAAGTAGTGAAAAGTATTAGTATCAGTATTATTTTTACAATATATTTAATCTATTGCAAGTGGACTGATAATTTAGTTACAATTTTCTTAATATAACAGAATTTTAAAAGACTGGAAAATTTCTTAACGGAATTTCTTAACAGAATTTTAAAAGACTGGAAAACAGGTAGATAGTATAGCACGGAGGGTGCAGGTCTCGCATACACTCAACCCAGATTCAGTCCCCAACACTACATGGGTCCTAATCATAGCCCTTCATGTTTATTATTGGCACTGTTGGAGGTGCCCCTGGAGGTCTCTGGTCACAACTGGGATGACTCGGGTATCACCATTACCAAGGAGCCCAAAGAACATGGTATCTTCAGTTGAACCTAGGGCTCATGTAGCTGAGAATTTCTGGTGATGCCCAGGGGTATACTCAGCTCTAAACAACATCATCCTCATTCCAAAGAATAAAATAAATTTGAGTTTTAAAATGAAAGACTTGAAAATATATCATGAATCCAGGAGGTACTGTTTCAAGATTGTTTTACTAGTTTTAATACTTACATTGAAGCTATTTTATATATACTAATTTTTAATTCCTTTGGATTACTTATAAAATAATATTCCTTGTGATGGAACTATCCATAAAATGCACAGGTTAGGAGAAAATTTAAGCATTCTAATATTAGCGTCAAAATCCTTGGAAACACCATTATTATTAATGATTTTTTAATTTTATTTTAGGCATCATAGTTTATATAACTATGAATGGGTAGGACATCACGAGTAAAATATGTGAGCATTATATTCTCTGCCAGTCTCTGCACTCTCTACCATGGTCTCAATGTCCATCCCACACACAACCCCTACCCTCTTCCTCTTCTATGGCAAGCTTTCTACTGAAGACCAGTTCTCAGATTCTATTACATTTGGTAACTTGTTATTCCCCTGCTGTTTCCTTATATCTGACATATAAGAGAGATCATTTTTTAAAATTTTTATTATACCACCGTGAGATGTACAATTACAAAGATGTTCATAATTGGATCTCAGTCATACATTGTTCCAGCACCCATCCCTTCACCAGTGCCCCATTCCAACCACCAATGTCCCCACATTCCCTCCCTCCCAGCTCTATAGTGAGGCATTTTGTCTTATCCTTCCTTTCTCTCTCTGTCTCCCCTTTCATTCTTTTTAAATTTTTATTATATTATGTGAGATATAAAATTACAATTATGTTCATAATTGGGTCTCTACAATATAGTGTTCCAGAACCCATCCCTCTACCAGTGCCAATTCCCACCACCCAATTCCCAAACACACCCACCCAAACCCTGCCTGCTCATATTGCAGGAGTATTTAACTTCTCTAACTCTTTGTGTATGTCTCCCGTATTTTTCTCTCTCTCTCTCTCTCTCTCTCTTTCTCTCTCTCTCTTCTATTATACTTTGTGGCTTGTCCTACGGATACTAATAAAGTATGATGTCTCTGAGTATTTAATAGTGAATTCTAGTGTGACATCATAATTCCTCATTCCCCATAACTTCTCCAGTTTGCTGCAAATAGAATGATCATTGAAATGTACAAATGAGAAAGATCCTGAAAGGACCTGGTGCTAAAATACATTGAGTCTAAGATTAATGCGTGGCCACAGCGTGGTGTGCACCTGCGCAGCCATGGATCTGGAGTGTATGCTTCCGGCAATTCGCTGTGGTGGCTGGAGCTCAGGGTCACCTCACTGACCCGAAGTCTGGGGAATGGGTAGAGGCCCCAATCCTTGCTCTGAGCCCAGCAGGTGTGGCTGCCTGCATGCTGAGCAAACCCTAGGGGGCTATGTAGGACATGGCCAGGCACTGGCCAAAGTAGGCTTATTTTATTTGTCTCTGCCTCTCCTAACTTCACTCAGCATGGTAGTCTGCAGATCCATTCATGTGGTGGCAAATTCCATAATTTTGTCTTTTCTTATGCCCAAGTAGTATTTAATTATGCAAGTATACCACACTGTTTTTTATTCAGTCATCTGTCATTGGACATGTGGTCTTATTGCAGAGTTTGAACAGTGTTGAAGTGAACATAGGAGTGTGATGTGTTTTCAGAATAGTTTTTGGGCCCTTGGTACATGCCAGGAAGTGAAACTGCTGGGTCATATGTAAGCACAATTCCTAGGGTTTTATTGGGGGGGAGGTTATTTTTAGAAGTGTCCATATTGTTTTCCAAAATAGGATGAACCAATTGACATCAACGATATTTTTTACCTTCATTTGGAAATTTTCTGTAGATATATGTACAAATACTCATAAGCCTAGTACCCAAAACAGATGCATTTGGACAAGTTGAAAACCAAATAAAATTGCATAAAAAACACCATTTGTAAACATTTGTTAGCAATGAACAATTTAACATGGGAAAGTATAGAATGAATTCTATAGTAGTCTAAATTTATCTCATTATTTTTAATTGCAGTTTTGGTATAAAAAAGGCTGCTGCACTGTTTCCTGATATATAGGGCTTGTACCTGGATCTCTAGTTACCTGTCATCAGAGTTCATTTCAACCTAATAGAGGTCACTATCTCCTACTCATTGTCTACAACTTTTGTTTCTTCACAGCATATATTACAATCTGAATATGCAAATTAATATGCAAATATGTGCAGTTTTTTACTCATGCATTTCTCTATGATACCCACTAGAATATAAACTTATTTTGTTCACATTGGACTTGAAGTCTAGAAATAAGATGGCTAATAGCAGACACTAATTCATCTTTGAGTGAATGATTGCATTTATCACTTCCCAATAATTTTTCCTAATTATCTCAGGATAACAAGAAATATAATCACATAGTTCCCATTAATTTAATAATCTAGATGAATGTGTAAAAATATTTGAGTCACTGGCTGAATAAAAGCATATGCAATTTTAAAAATGTTTGCAAACATTGCCTTCTGAAATTTGTAGTACTATAAGTACCTTTTGCAATAGCATGCAAAGTAGATTCTTTCTCATTGCAATAAACTAAACTCTTTTTTTAAAAGCATTTAATCTAATGTACCCAAAACATTCAGAGCCCCACCCTGGAGAGAAGCCTATTTCAAGTCCAGGTATGCTGGTCTCTGTGACTAAAGTCACCAGGCTTCTGTGGAGATGGAACTGGGCTCTCTTTCCCCCACATCTGTCCCATCCATGAGGCCCGGTGGACCTACCCATAAACTGATTCTGGGCTGTCAGCCATGTACCAGAAACACAGACATACGTGGCAGAGCTGCTACTGGCTCATCCTGTTGCACATGGCTACAAAGCAGCTTCATAGTTCATCAGTAAATGCAAGAACTGAGAGACTACCTACAACTGAGAGTATCCCACCCACACAGCAGAGTGGGGTGGGATACTCCACTTTACCAGTGTCGTATTTACTAGTGTCATATTCGATATACCAACAACAGTAACAATAATAGACCTCATTCACATGACCTGAACAAATGGTTTGAGGCTTTTTGAGTTCCTAGAGTGAGCAGAGGCACTTGGGCTATACTAGCATGCAACAGGCATGAATGGAGATATTACTGGTGATTGCTTGAGCAATTCGATGAACAACAGGAGGACAAGTGATATAAGTGATACCCAAAAAATTAAAAATAAATCTTGCAGTTCTATACAATTATGCTGCATTTATTATGATAGTTGTACAACTTTCTACATTTTATTCACTTTTCTGTGATCTCCACAGTCTTATATTTTATCTATTTATTTTTAGAATTTGTCTTTTTATTAATAACGCTTAAGAAGTTTTCATTACTTTGAACTATTTATACTTAAGTATATCACTTGTATCACTTGTATTCCTATTGTTCATTGATTTGCTCGAGTAGGTGCCAGTAACATCTCCATTCATTGGGAATGAGGTACATTATTGTTACTGTTTTGGGCATATTGAATACACCACAGGTAGCTTGCCAGGCTCTGCCATGGCTCTGGGTTCATCCCAGGAGGTTCAGTCTTTTTCTATGTCAGACCATCGAACATCCAGGTCCCATGGGGTAGAGCCCTGGGTGTAGACAAGCCCGTCTCCTATCTGCCACCTGCCAATGCAGCTAGGCACTGAAGCCACACCAGAAACGCCTTGAGAGGTAGGAGTTAACATTATAATCTGATTAGTTTTCCAAGATTTTCTTTTGTGTTTGAAAATGCAATTATGATATTTTTGTTATGTATGACTTCAAAATCTCTATAGGAAAACTTATCAGTAGCTTCTAAAGTTTTTTCATTTTCTGTATTTTGTTTCAATTTTATCATCATGACAAATCAAATGCAAAAATTAATATATTTTAAAAATACATATATATTATTAACAAGTTCATAATCATTAAGTGATAAAATTTGTCCATGTAACAATGGAAATTAAAATATAATTTAAATTATATCATACATTTTGGAAAGTTGAATCATACAAACATTTAAGGAACCTGATTTATTGAAAGTAGTTTAGAAAACAAGAAAATTAAATTTAGTGGTGCATACCATTTCTGTATTTTTCTCCCATTTTCTTCCTTTCCAATAATTTTTTTCACTAAGTGAAATATTTTTTCAATTTATTTTAAGCTTACTATTTCATAAAGGAACATTTGAGACTAAAATGTTGACAAAATAACTTTCTGAGAAATTATGTAACTTAGAAATGGTATAGAAATTCATTCATAAGTTTTAAGCATGTAGCTTTGTTAATGTGAGTTAAGCTAGAAGAATTTAGAAAGCTTTATAAAAGCAAATCAACAAAACAGCAAAATACAAGATGTTTGAACCAGGGAAAACATAGATTAGGTCGAATAGCCCAAGAGAGGAAAAATACAAAGATAAGCAGAAATAGTATGCAAAATAAGTGCTGTGATTAATATATAAATTTGTGTCTCATATACCAAAAAAGTTAATGCAAATAGGGAAATGTCTGTTATATAGATTTCATTATCTACTAGAAAAAATCAAGTTCTTTGGAGGAAGCAGAATTTACTAGGATGCCTTTTAAAATTTAGTATACTTCTAAATATACTTGTCAAGGGTCCTTGTCAAGACCCTGAAGGAACAGTTTGAGGATCTTCATATTCCTGAATCAACCAGATACCATTGGGCTACATTGGCACGTGATAGGGTCCAATGGAAATGTTACTGGCGCCCACTCGAGCAAATCAATGAATAACAGGATTCAAGTGATTCAAGTGATACTTCTAAATAATTAAAAAAGAAACTATTATTCCAAACTTAAAATTTTACCTGGGAATAAAATTTATCACAAACTTCCTCAAGTATTGGTCTAATTGTTCATTCATTAATAGTCATGAATTGATTCGCCATATTACCTCACGTGTAGCTCAGTCATCCATCAGTCTCTGTTTTCTCTTCAATAAATAACTCGTAATTTTTGCCTCCAATGAGTTCATGGTCTGGTCTGAAACAGAACCCCCAGAGATAAATTAGTGAAAGAGAAATAACCATGAAGAAATAGTCAGGGAGGGGCCGGAGCGATAGTCCAGCGGGTAGGGTTTTTGCCTTGCACAGGGCTGGTTTGTGCCATCCTGGGTTTGAACCCCGGCATCCCATATGGTCCCCCGAGCACTGCAAGGAGTAATTCCTGAGTTCCTGAGTGCAGAAGCAGGAGAAACCCCTGAGCATTGCTGGTGTGATCAAAAAAAAAAAAAAAAAAAAAAAGAGAGAAATAGGGAGCAGGAGCTTGGAGGGTTTTTGTTCTGTTTTTTGTTTGTTTGTTTGTTTGTTTGTTTGTTTTGGGTCACACCCATCAATGCCCAGGGGATACTCCTGGTTCTTCACTCAGGAGTCACTTCTGGTGGTGCAACCATATGGAATGCGAGGGTTCAAACCCAGGTTGGCCGCATGCAAGGCAAACACCCTCCCTCTGTGCTGTCACTCCAGCCCCTCGAGCTGGAAGTTTTTAAGAACTGGAAAGAGTAGATAAGGTTTTGCTTATCAGATTAGCTGTCAGCTGAATATGAAAGCCGAGAAAGCTTTCAAGATTATCACTGATCACTTGACATTCCATTATTCATCAATTTGCTCTAGCTGGTGCCAGTAACATTTCAATTTGACCCTGTCACTTGCCAATGTAGCCCAATGGCATCTGGTCGCTTCAGGAATACGAAGAGCCTCAAACCATTCGTTCAGGGTCTTGACAAAGAAGTCGGATCATCTTGTAGGTGGGTGGCCATGTGATCTTTTGACATCCTGTGGGATCAAGTCCGTAATGGCTCTAGTCCAGCGGTCATCTTCAAATCGCATTACACGTCCAGCCCATCTGATTTTCGATGCCTTGGCAAACATCAGAGCATCCCTGACTCTTGAACAGTGACAGAGGTTGGAACTCGGATTCCTTCTCTCACCTGACTGAGGCGTGATATTCCAAATATTGCTCTTTCAATTCCTCTTTGGGAGACGCGAATAGCATTCTCATCCTGCTTTCATAGGGCCCAGGTTAATGCAGGGAGAACGGTGGAGTTGAAGAGATGTGCCTGAGCCAGAGGTTCTTTGTCTTTTTAGCTAGCCATTTCTTCGATGCTTTTGAAGGCATTCCATGCTTCTCTCTTCCTCCTGTGCAGCTCAGGTTTTAGGTCGTTCATCATATTGACTTCTCGACCTAGGTATACATAAGTGCTGCATTCAGAGATGTTTGTTCCATTGAGAGTGAATGGGGCCTTTGGAACTAGTTCATTTTTCATGAACATAGTTTTGTTGAGATTCAGCTGTAGACCTATTTTTCCACATTCTCAGTTGAAGTCAGTCAGCATTTGTGCCGCTTGGCTAATATTTGGTGTTATTAGAACGATGTCATCAGAGAAGCGGAGGTGGTGTAGTTGCCGACCATCTATCTTCACTCCCATTCCTTCCCAATCTAATTGTTGCATGATGTTCTCGAGGGTGGTCCTGAAGAGTTTTGGTGAAATGGTATCACCCCGCCGAACCCCTCTTTTGACATTAATGATAACTTCTTTGTAGATTGGTGAGATCCTGGTGGTGAATCTGTAATACAGCTCACGAAGGATCTTGATGTATTGGGTTTGAACACCCTGTTTGGCTAGGGCTTCTATGACCATTTCTGTCTCCACAGAATCCAAGGCTTTCTTTAAATCAATGAACGTGAGACAGAGTGGCATCTTGTACTCCCTACACACTTCAATGAGCTTGGTTACCATGTGTATATGGTCAATTGTGCTGAATTCTTTTCGGAGCCAGCCTGCCTGCATGGTTGCCCTTCATCTAATGTTCTGCCAATCGTGTTCAGGATGACTCTAGTGAATAGCTTGTAGATAACAGACAACAGGCAGATGGGGTGTCAGTTGCCAGTGTCATGAATGTCTCCCTTCTTAACAGTAGAATTGTCTTGCTGGTTTTCCAATCGGAGGGTACCTTCCATTCGGACAGGCAGCGTGTGAAGAGCCAAGTCATGTGTTGATGAGTACTGAAGGCAGATTCTTCAGGCGTTGGGTCCTGACTTTGTCTGGCCTAGGTGCTGTTCACTTCCTTAACAATGAAATGGCATGTTGGATTTCAGAAATGAGAATGTTGGGAACAACATATCCATATCCTGCGGAATTTGGTATGTGGGTAGGTGTACATGGCTATTAAAGAGATCAGAGTAGAAGTCACTGATATCTTCTCCATTGCCTTTCTGGAAGATGTGATAAAGAAATAAAATAACAAAACAAACATTAGTTTTCACCTGTTAAAAGAAGATTGTCACTTTTCATTTTAATCATCACTTCTCATTTTTAAATCACTATCATCACTTCATTTTGGTTTATTTTCCCCAAGGACAGATTTAATTGCTTATAATTAAAAATTGATGCTACAAAATGAGACATAGACCACTCCTATAGATACTCCCACAGATGATCTGTTTATTTTCATTTTCTTAGTTTTTATTTTCTTTACCATTATGACTCTCTGAAAGTACCTTTAAAAAGTCATTGGTTGTTTTTCTTCCATTTAGTTTTCACATAATGAAGACATAAATTCATAACTCTCCTGAATATGTTCAATAAAAGAGTTGACCTGATGAATAGATTTTAAAGATCCAAGATAAAACTTTAAGAACAGTGTAAGGTGCAAAAGAGGTCAGTTTCAGTATAGGGAAAATATCATGTCTCCTTTCAAGTCCATATTAATAAAATACTGATTATGGTTATCTCCACAATTATACATAGATTAGAAAGATTTTTTATATTTTCCTCAAGTCTAGAATTTCTTATGTTGTCTTGAACTTTAAATTTAAATTAGAAGTTCAACCACACTTCTATGCTGAAGAAAGCAATCAACCATAACACCCCTCCCCGTCACTTTTTTCTTTCTGGACTCCATAGCTCTGAGTACTAATAGCCAGACTAAAGATAAGTGTATCTTGTTGTGAAAAAGTCATCGGAAGAGACTTATTTTTTGTTTTGCTTATGTTGTTTTGTTTTTTTGGACGACACCCAAAAGGTGGTCAAGGGCTTGCTCCTGGCTCTGCTGAGATAGTGCTCCTGACTTTACTTAGGGGATCTTTTATGGTGCAGGAAATCAAATTCTGTATGACGACATGCAGGGTGAGTCTTGCAAGATGTACTATCTCACAGGCGCATGGAGGGCCTTTCTGTTTTTGGTTTTTGTTTCAGGCCATACCAGTGGTGCTCTGGGGATCATACCAGGGATCATTCCGGGTGGGCTTGGGGGTCCATATAGAGTGCTGGGGATTGACCCATATTGGTTGAATACATGGCCTTACCTTCTCTAATATCTCTCTGACCTCTGATGCTTTATTTTTATTCAGTACTCACCAGTAGGAAAAATAAAGAGCAGATTTTTCAATTTCAAAAAAGCTGAAATTGAAAAGATTGGTCACAACCTGAGAGGCAAAACTTTCCTAATGATTAAACTTGTTGAATAATGTTAAGGAAATCTCCAAATCCATGAAACTTCAAATTCCATAAAGTCTTGACTCCTAAGCATTCAGGTAGAGATCAAGCATCTTGAGTAAAGACAATGATCTTTATGCAATTTGAGAGATGGTGGAACCCCTTCCCCCTAGATGTAGTGTGTAATCTAGTTACAGCCAATTAATCTAGTTGCAAATTATTTGAAGTTTAGGGACAATCACTTGTATCACTTCTCTTTCTGTTGTTCATCGATTTGCTCCTGCAAGCACCAGTAACATCTCCAAACTCCCATCATGAGCTAACTGTAGCCCAAGGGCATCTGTTTGCTCCAGGAACAGGAAGAGCCTCAAACCATTCCTTCAGGTCATGGGAATGAGGTCTATAATTGTTACTGGTATTTGGCATATCAAACACAGCACAGGTAGTTTGTCAGGCTCTGCAGTGTAGGTGGTATACTTTCAGAGTAAGCTACCACCTCGAGCTTTACTGATGAACCTCAACAGTGAAAGAATAACTTTTCCCTTAGGTGGAACTCTGAGGAGCTGTGGAGTCCAGATGTTTAAAATGACTGACCTCATGTTGTGGGAGTTTCTCTGGCTTCTTGCTAGGCTCACTGGGATGACAGGCCATGGCTAGACCCTGCCTAGAACTAGGTATTTATAAATATGCAACAGATCACAGCTATTTTGATTTAAAAAATCATATACTAGGGTCTTGATATTTTGCTTTAGTTTTTCAGATTAATTCTGTATAGCTTGCCAGTATGCCAAAGTATACTAGTGTAATAATTTTAATTTACTCGTTTACCACATATTTATGTTTTTGCTTTTATCACCCACAGCACAGTTCTTGTTACCAACTGTTGCTTTTCTTTTTTAATGTCAGATGTCATATGGGTTTTTCTACATAGGAAACAGTTTGAGCGTGGTGTCCTATAATTTTGCACATGTTCATCATGACCAATTGGGCAAGGATTTAAAACTCTCAACACCACCGAAGTGTTCACCAACATGGCAGTTTCCTGGAATTCCCCACAAGGAAGATCAAGAATTTGATGAAGTTATCACGTGGTCACATTTCTCTCATGGAGAAAATGTTGTAGGCTGTGTTTTCTCTGTCTCCCTGGTTTCATTTAAGACTAAGATGTTTTACACACTATTGTGGTAGATTAGCTAAGATTTGAGTGAGTGTGAGAGACACATCGCCCATGCAAACAAATTTCTGACCTCTCACATCCACTTGGACTTGGTACTAAGAAACCTAGAGGCATTATTATTTTGCTATTGCTTCCTGTGTAATAGAAAAATAGAATTGACAGTAATAAAGTTCATAAATATATTTAGAGCTTTCCTGATTGTTCAGATCCAATGAAGTGTGGCAAAGCAATTTCATTATACCAGTAGTGGTTCTCAAAGACTTTCTAGCCACCATGCTGGTATCTAGTGACTGTTTCTTGCTGTAGATTAGACAGTCAGCAAGAGTTATCCTGGCTTCTGATCTTCTGCTGTGAGCTTGATAACCAAGCTATTTAGTAGATATTTTAATGTCATAGATTTAGTATTTAGTAGATATTTTAATGTCATAGAACCTAAACTGTGTGTCTAAACAAATGCTATTCATCTCTGATGTAGGCCCATAACACTTGAACTTTATAAGATAGTCCTCTGATCTTGAGAAATTCAGTAGAGAAATTAGACAATGGTGTTATAGACAACTAGTCTTTCTCTGACATCTGTGTGACTGGCTGAGAAACTTTTATATATACATGAATGATTAATCTTTTATATCTAATTTTAGCTCCATCTTGTATTAAATAAGCATTACCACTTTGAATTGTGTGGATATATAATCCATTGATTTCCTAGTATCTCATACTTTTATATAATAAAGAATGTTTAAAACTTCAAAGCTCTATCTCTTCTTATAGAACATATGTCCTTATAATCACCTTGCATCTCATTTATCTTTCAGAATATGTGTTGTGATAAAGTTCTAAAACAGTCCAACCTAAATGGGTGTTTCCTTGTTCTTTCTAAATCTGCTGAATGTGAAAAGCTTTATAGATGTCCATCTAGTTTATATCTCACTGTAGAAGAAGACAAAGTGGAACATATCATGTTAGATAATCCTTCCTGAAAGAACCTTTACTGGTGTGAAGCAGAAATATAACACAACTCCAGATTTTTTTTTAGCTATCACAAAATCACCATAAAATTACTTTAGCAATTTTTCTCCAAGAATAGTATCATATATTTAATTTTTTAATATTCAGAATACTGTACTTACATATGAATATATAAACAAATACATAGAGGTCAGACTTAATATTTATACATGTATGTAAATATTTCAATGTTCATTGAATTCATTATATAATTAATATTCATAGAATTAATCATGATTCATATAATGCATTATATATTATATAAAATATGCATTATAAAGAATTAGAAGTCAAACAAGATTCAAAGTATAATTTGGTATAAATGATTTTTTAACCTATAGATATAGATATCAAATATAGAATATAGGCTAAAAAGTATCAAACTTTTCATATTTTGCTATCCCGAGAAATTAGGTTTTTAAACATTTATTAAATATTTTTACCATTTCCTACAAATGTATATTATACATGATCATTAAAACACTTTTCAGTCTTGCACATAATAAATGATTTTTCTCTTCCCCTTTTTCTTCCATCTTTTCTTACTCTATCATCTTTTCCTCCCCTCTCACTTCTTTGTATTGTATTTATTCATCTTTTGCTGTTGTGTTTTTTTTCAGGTTTTAACATATGATACATGTTGGTAAAAACTATTGCAAAAAAATAAAGAACTATTTCAGCCTCCAAATCATTCTTTCTTCCTTCACTTCTGCACTCAGGCTATTTCTTCTGTAATTTCTAACAACTACTCTTCTGTTTCTCTGCTTCTATATTTCTGCCTTTTCCAGAAAGTCAAGTAAATAGGTAATACCATATTTTCATCTAACATATTATTTTCATATTGTTTTTAGTGAGGAAAATAAATGTCTGCAAAATTACTAATTTATAGGAACAGAGAGATAGTATAGTCATTATGGTTCATGTCTTGCACTGATCCTGATTCAATCCCAGTACTCCCATAATATCCCACAGGCATCATGATATGCAGCCCGGAGGCCTTCAACCATCACCTAGTGTAGTTAGGATAACCTAGGAAGTTCACAACATAATAGAATCTGAGTAGTACTGTTTGCTACACTGTTCAGGTTAACCAAGAATAACTAAGAGGGATTTGGGGCCTCCTGAGCACCACAAAGTAGAACTCTCTTTCCCCACCAGAATAATTATTTGTCTAGCCAATGACTACTGTCTAAGAATTGTATTTTGATTCAGTACTGCTGAAGTAACATGTTCTGATATTGTTCTGGTACTCTATAACTTTTTACTACTGATTTTATTTTGAAAGATAGATTCTATCTTAATGCCTTATAATTTATATATTTTTTATTTTTCAAAAAGCTAATTGGATAATTTCTCAATGCAATATCATAAAGTAGATTGATTGTTACCCATTTATTTATTCATTATTCAATTATACATGTGTATTTATTTATTATTATTTATTTATTTATTTATTTTGCTTTTTTGGGCCACACCCAGCGATGCTCAGGGGTTTCTCCTGGCTCTGCACTCAGGAATTACTCCTGGCGGTGCTCAGGGGGCCATATGGGATGCTGGGGATCGAACCCAGCCAGGCATGGACCGGCCGCCTGCAAGACAAATGCCTTACCCGCTGGGCTACTGCTCCAACCCCTATACATATGTATTTAAACAGCAAGTAGAAGCATACAGTTCTCAATCCTATGAAATTTACCCTTTACAGTTCTAGTTCCTATAACTGAGAAAGGATGCAACTTAGCACTATTTGACAGCTGCTGGAATTGCTTTCCCTTTTCCCCATCTTTCAAAAATATTTTTCCCAGACAAGCAATAATGTCTAAATAATGAATCATAATTGTTTGAAGACAGTCATGACTGTCTTAATTGATTCCCAACTTTCACTGTACAATGCTTGCCATGAGATTCAATAATGTAGGAAGACTATCAAGTTAAATTTGTTTTTTCCTTTTTTGGTGCCACAGCTGGAAATGCTTGGGGCTGACTCCTGTCACTGTGCTCAAGGATCGCTCATGGTGGGACTTGGGGACCATAAGGGGTGCCAGGGATTAACCCTGGATTCACCACATGCAAAGCAAACACACTAACCACTGTATTATTGCCCCAGCTCCTGTCCAGTTAAATTGCATCTCACATAAAGAATGACTCATTTTATCTCCCAACTATAAAGTTGGGCATAGTTATAGTATCTTTCATAGTTCATACAAAATTTAAAGTTAACTTCATGCCTTATCTATTTACTTGCAAATCTAGTGTAAACCCAGAAACAGTTCTGGTCATTTAAATTAATGATTAGACCATTCCAAGTATTTTAGAGAAAACTTTTGTTTTCCAGAGGACTAGTCTTTTCTTTAATCACATTTTTAATTGTTGTAGAAATTCATGGAGATGAAGTATCCATCTTATGACAAACATTACCACCAAAAACATTAAGAATAAATGTCACATTATGTATGAATGGAATGAGAAAGCACATTGAAAAGCAATTAAATCTGGAGCTCTGACATCATGCTGACTCATTCCTGACTGCTGAACATTTTTTCTTGAAAAAAAAAGTAGCTCCAAGTTAGCAAAACTACTTTAAGTTAGATGTTATTGTATATTCAGTTTAATGTAGACCTAACGACTAAACAATGACTTAAGACTGCCTCTTTGAGGAATAAATTTATGCTTTGGAGGTCTTTATTTCTAAAACTACTTTCCCAACTACCTGTGAACTATTTTCCAGTACTGTGCATATGAATGTATATATGTGCATATGTTTATATCACTTATACCACATGTAATATGTGTTTATATATGTACTAACGGAGTTGCTGATATATTTCAAACACTTTTCATTATGAAGGAAAAAATACGTAGTCCTTGGTTATTTTTCAGTCCAATGCCGTTGGTCTTGTAAGCAGTAAAATTTCTTCTTGGGTTCTGGAAACAGGCCACTGGTCATGAAAATGGTTTAAAACTTGCATTCACCATGTTCAATGTCATTTTACAATTTAATAGGATTACAAGATAGATTGCATCAGGAAATAACAGGAAATGCTACTTAAGAGATGGTATTCCTGCATTTGGGGAAACTTGGCATGGTTAGTTATCTCTAGTCATGCCATCTAGTAACAGTTGTTTGGTAAATTTTGCTTCTATGTTTTATTCAAAGATAATTTATTCAAGAATTGGCATATTTTCCCAATGTTATGAGCTTTGCATCCTAATGTACTTTGAGGTAAAAATGTATAAAATCATAGAACATCAAACAGCCAGTTTGCTTCCATACTAAACAGATAAATTCTATAAAGTAATTTTAAATAATTCTTTCCTTCATTTTTGTATCACACCTAGATTACTCCTAGCTATGCACTTAGGGATAACTCCTGGGGTGCTCTAGGACCATACGTAAGGATAAAGGCACTCTCATTCATTGTTGATGGGAATGTTCACTGGTAAAGCCTTTTGGAAAACAATATGGACATTCCTCCAAAAACTAAAAAGAGCTCACATTTGACCCAGTCTCAAACTAAGCATTGAGCATAGGCAAAGGGATATTAATGATAACCTCTACATGTATGTAGTGCAGGCCACAATGTGTGAGAGAATTGGGGAGGAGAGAGAGAGTAAGAGAGTAAGAGATAGAGAGAGAGAGAAAACTGGCAAAGTACCTGCCATAGTGCCATGCTGGGGGAGGGCGGAGGGAATCAGGAGACATTGGTGGTAGGAAGTGGGCACTGGTGGAGGGATGGGTGCTGGAACACTGTTTGACTGAAACTCTAACATGAACATCTTTGTAATTGTATATCTCACGGTGTTATAGTAAACACACACACACAAAAAAAGAAATAAACCATTAAGGGAGATGAAAGACAGAAAAGTGAGAATGAGGTCTAGATATTCAAATAATAAAACCTGTAAGACCCAAGAGAAATAAAAGTGATAATGATTAAAAAAATGTCATTTTGTGGCCACAGAGGAGCAGTAGGGGTTAAGGCACTTACCTTGCACATAGCTGAACCCCTGGCTTGTATTGATCCCTAGGATCACATAAGATCCCCTGACTGGTACCAGCAATAATCCCTGAGAATAGTCCAAGCCCCCCCCCCCACAAATATGCCATTTTAAATAAAAACTATGGTAGTTAGTAATATAAAATAAATAAGAAACTTTCTCCTAATAAACATCCTACCTTCATTGCTCCAACATATATCTTCATTTCTCAATATTTAGGTTTCAAATACAGTATAGATACTCCAAATTGTTATCTTTTCATTGTACTAAAGACAATTTCTTCTAAGGATTCTTAGTCTATAAATAAACAGATATTTAATAACAAACTTATGTCTGTTGAATATAATTCAGTTGGCATCTTCTATATAATTATGCATGTATTCATGTATATATGTATAGTATTATACATATGAAAGAAGAGCAAGAAGTACTGTCATATTGATTGCAACAGTGGTTCATGTGAGCTCCAGGTACGATGTTGTGAGGACTTCCTGGGAATGTGTATTTAAAGGACTCAGCTCGGTTCATCATCACATAAGAGGTAACTCTCTTACTAGCAGATTTTACTGTGTGTGTCAACAAAAAGGTTTTTAAAATCTCCATAAGGTAAATCAATATTTTAGTTCATTTAAGATCTTTTCTATGGTATTGATAAACTAACATGCTTTTAGTATGAACGGATACATTTATGCAAAAATTTAAAATAATTCAAAATATCAAAATATGGAAGGTCTAAATATTCCTGGCTATATCTAGTTAGAGGTGACTACAAGGGTATGCCACCTGCATGGCAAGCCTGGCAAGCTGCCCTGTTTTATTTGATATGCCAAATACCAGTAACAATTATATTAGTTCATTCCCATGACCTAATATAATGGTTTGAGGCTCTTTATGTTCCTGGAGCGAATAGATGCCCTTGGGCTCTACTAGCATGAGACAGGACATATGGAGATATTACTGGTGCCCGCTCTAGCAAATAGATGATCAACAGGAGGATAGTGATAGTGATAGTGATGTATAGAATTATTTAAAAAGTTACTACAACTCAAATTACTTTTGTCAAGGCAAGTCACAAAAAATTCAAACTTTCTTTTCATTTAATTAAATATTGTATTAAATTGTGAAAGATACATACCTAAAATATTTAAAGCAGTATTTTTGAAAAAAGACTTTTAAATGCCATATTGGGGGGTCAGTAGGTAAGGTGCTTGCCTTACATGTAGTCAACCCAGGTTATCCCTGGCACTCCACAATGTCCCCAAGTACTTCCAAGATTAATCCCTAAGTATGGAGGCAAAAGTAAAACATGAGCACCAGAGGATGTGCTCCCTCACCCCCAAAAAAATGCTGTCCTGAAAATTTGGAGAAATGAAATAGGGATTAGGGCACTGGGGGTGCTTGTGGACTAAAGGGTATTAGCTATTGAACCAGTGTATAATTTGCGACAACACAAGTGTCTTAATCCCTGTACTAGGTCTCTAGCTAACCCCTCCTGTATCATTTATAAAAAGCCATTTTTTTCTCAAAAAAGTTTGTCAAATATTCGATTATGAGTTAATTGCTTACTTTTATTAGTAGCAAGGTTGTTTTCAGATAAAACTATTTAAATATAAGTACAGATGATTAATTCCAATATTAGAAGTTCAAATAATTTTTAAAAGTTGATTTCATGGACCTCTTGTCTACAATACTATGTTTGAGGGTTTTTTAATTTACTTAGATATTGTAATTTAGGATAATGTTAATATTTTTAAATATAATATATAGGTATTCTGTAGCAATCGCCAAAGGAGTCAATATCTCTCCCTCACAAACCCTAGGACTCCTCTTACCCCTCCCCCACCTATTAGTACCTGGTAGGCAGCCTCAGCTCTATTGAAGTATCTTAGAGTTTGTTTTCTTTTTTTTTTGCTTTTATTTTGGGGGTCACACCTGGCAATGCTCAAGGGTTTCTTCTGGCTCTGCACTCAGGAATCACTCCTGGCGGTGCCCGGGGACCATATGGGATGCCGGGAATCGAACCCTGGCTGGCATGGGCCGGCCCTGTGCAAAGGCAAATGCCCTACCCGCTGGGCTATCGCTCCAGCCCCTAGAGTTTGTTTTCAAGGGCAACTGCGTATCACTTTGCTTTAACACAAATCTTTGCTTTTTATTACTCCACTTATGTGTGAGATCATCCAGCATCAATCCTCCCTCTTTCTGAATTACTTCACTTATCATAACACAGTCAAATTTTTCCCAATTGTAGATAAACATATGGTTTCATATTTTCTTACAGCTGAATAACATATCTAGACCATAATTGTCTCACTCAATGGAGATTACGGAAGTGTGATAAAGTTGTGTAGAAATCTCAACATGAACTACATGATAAATAAAGACATTGGTAAAGAAACAAATTCATTGCACTAAATACATAGCAATTATGAGGAGCTACAATAATTTTGAAAGAACAAAATTTTAAATGATCAAAAATAGGGGATAGAGAGTTAGCCGGTGGAAAAAGTATGTGGCTCACGCTTCAAGACCCAGTTGGATATATTATACCAAAAAAATTAAAATTTTCAAAATAAAGAACTTAGAAAATGAAATAAAATATGAACCCCAGAAAAATATATTAGTTGAGATAAAAATTAAACTAGAAATAAATTTATTTCCATAAATATTAATAGTTATCCATTATAAGAAATAAAACTCACATTAAACAGTCAAACAAAAT